>JAASGX010000410.1:0-22658 GCA_023334415.1 Phytopythium chamaehyphon | reverse complement strand
TTGCCCTCGAACTTGATGGCCGGCACGTCCGGGAAGTACGTCTTGACCTCGTGCTGCACCATGTTATTCAGGCCTTGGTAGTAGCTTGGCTTGAAGGCTTGGAATTGGCTTGAGCTGGAGCTGGCGAAAAGCGGAATGAGACCGATCTTTGAGGGAGGTGAGCTCTTTGATACATGGGTACACTCGATGACACGATGTCATCATATCGCGGTAGTTGAAGTTGGTTGATGGGGGTCTTTCTATCGAGGGCAACATGTTGACTTGGGTTTTGTATGTTGATGCTGCTGATGTACTTCAGAATTTGACACGCTTCAACCACGTGCAAATGCTTGTCATGCGTGTCGACGATTATTGCCGTTGGGTATGACGGAAGGAACTCCGTGCCATCGTTTGGTAGTGTAGACGTGGCGACTGGAAGACCTCGGCGTCATGAAATGGCCGTGTTGGGCAACAAGTTCATTTGGGGATCTAGCCTCATGAGGAGCTTTTGATTGCCAGTGAATGTGCCCTCGCCATCATTTGGGCGTGGAGCTTTCAGATCTACATGGAGGATGGCGGCTACGCTACTTGGTGATCTGATGCATGAGCAGCTCGACTGGCAACAAACTCGAGTCGTCCGTCAACACCACGTCGAAACGCTCCAAGTACGTCTCCAGCTTCTCCTTCACGTCCGCGTTCAGGAAGCCGATGCGCACGATCTCGTCCTCGCGGAACTCGAGCCCGTTCGCCATGTTGGCGTCACCGAGCGAGTCGCCGAGAAGCAAGATGTTGTGGCGCTTCTCGAGCTGACACTGCTGCCAGAAGGCGGTTCCCGTCAGCGCGCTCGCGTTCTTGTTGAGGCTGTGCACGAGCTGCTCCAGACAACAAGTAAGTTTGAGATGCAGCTCCAACACGAACGCGGAGCTAGAGAAGGCTCTACTAGAACTCAGTCCCCACGTACCGTGCCATCGAAGCCGATGAGCGTGTCATTCCCGTCAAACCGCATCATGTTGGACACGACGTGGACGTTGGGAGGAGGCGAGCCGCGTTCCGTCTTGGCGTACTCGCGGTCGAGGACAGCGTGGATGACGTCGTAGAGTCCGGCCGAGAAGATGAGCGTGGGCACATTCTGGGTCTCGAGCACGTCAAAGATGTCCATGAAGCCTTCTCGGAAGCAGATGTCGCTGGCATCGACAGCGTCTCGCACGGCCTGGCGTGTGAGTTTGTGCTCGATCATGATGTCGTGCTGTCTAGTCCACCTAAAGCGACAGTTGTGAGTCATGGTCCTACCAAGAGCACAAATAATTAAGCGTTTACGTACCACTCAATCATGAACGGCAGCTTCTCCTTTGGCGTGAGCGTCGTGGACTGCTCGATAGGATAATACTGCTTGAACATGTAGTAGGCAGTCTGCACCGCTTCCTCCGGCAGCGCGTCGCTCGTCATGAGAATCCCGTGTGTGCTGTCGGCCCGTTCATCTTGTACCCGCCCCAGTCAGCATCTCCACCCCAAAAAAAATTCTTGCCATGCAGCTATCACATTTTCCCACCATTGGCCTTGAAAAACGGCGTGAGCGTGTAGTCAAAGTCGGCGATGACCATGAGCTTGTCCATCCCGTCGGTCGAGAACTTCTTCCACTTGCGCGCAAACTCCTCTAGACAAGTCGGAATTCCCCAACCAACAAAAAAATCTCCATCAGTTTTTTTTTCCTCCACCACCACCAGCTTTTCTTCATATCTTTGACAATTTTTCCTTGCCTGGGTCTCGCACGAACATCGTGGGCCTCCGCGTGGGCCAACGGCCGCTCTGCTCCCTCTCGTGAGCCTCAGCTCGCGCTTTTCTCAACCAGGAAGCGCCCACAGCGCCCACAGCGGCCGCCCCCAGCGTCTGTCTCCGCATCATCTTGACTTTCTTGAGTTACTGGCAACTATACTACTGGGTATCCAATCTTCAGAAAATAATTCGGGGGGACCACAAAATAATGGTCAAGATGGCGACTTTGATGCGCGGGAAGATGCCGCTGTGGCTGCCGCTGGGAGCGGCGATGGCGGTTGGCGCCTCTGGATTTGGCTCCGGGACATCCTGGCGGTCATTTCGAGCCCCCGCACGGCTCGAGGCGCGCGCTGTGGGCGTCAGGTCGCACTCATACACGGACGGAAAGGCGCCTCAACCCCCTCGCCTCATTATTTCGGATCCTGGTGCGCTATGGAGGCCCCAGTGGGGGTTCTAGAGGTGGTTCTAGTGGTTCTAATGACTGTGTGTGTATTTTGGTGGAGCTAGAGGGGTTTGCGAGCAAGTGGCGCAAGTTTGTGGCCGAGGGACCGGACAAGTTGTTGGTGATCAGTGACTTTGACCAGACGCTAACGCCGTTCTACAAGCCCGAGAAGGATGAGAGCGGCCAGAGAGTACAGGAGAGAAGCACTCACGGCTTGCTCATGACGAGCCCGGGGCTGGAGCCGCTGGTTGGAGCGAGGGAGAGAGCGCTGTTCGCCAAGTACTTTCCTATTGAGATGTCGCCCAAGCTGTCGAGGGAGGAGAAGCTGCCCTTCATGATCGAGTGGTGGTCGCAGGCGCACAACTTGCTGCTTGAAGCCAAGCTCAGCCGTGCTCAGATCCGCGACGCTGTGGCTCAGGCCAACCTCGGCTTCCGCCCGGGATTTCATGCGCTCTTCAAGCAGTTGGAAGAGCACAAGATCCCGACCCTGGTCTTCTCTGCGGGGCTCTACGACGTCATCCACGAGGTGCTGAGCAAGGAGTACAAGACGACCCAGGGTCGTGAGGTTCCTGGGAATGTCCATGTTGTGTCCAATATGATGCGCTTCGGTGCGGACGGAGCGATCGAAGGGTTTCACGGCAACCTCATCCACTCTTTCAACAAGAACGCAACAGTGTTGCTGGACTCTCCGTTCTGGCAGCAGTGCACGACGGAGAAGCGGACCAACGTTTTGCTGCTTGGGGATTCACGTGGCGATGTGAATATGTCCAAGGGCCTTGATTGCAAGGAGGACGAAATCATCCGTGTGGGTTTCCTCAACATCCACGTGGACGACGCAATCGACGAGTACCTCGGACTTTACGACGTGGTGCTCACGCACGACGGAAGCCTCGAGCCTGTTGCGATGCTTCTGGAACAGCTTCTGGCGCAAAAGACCAAGAAGCCATAGCTTTGCCAACTGCGACAACTTGACCAAGGCAAAAGCATCTATGAATAGGGATCTCAACTCTGTCCATTTATTTTTGCGGGTGCTATTGCTGTCGCTTATTGTGATGAGCATCGAGCAGCATCATGGTATGGAGGTCAGAATCAAGCGAACATAGAGGGCCGAGCGTGCAACAGTGGTCTACTGCGCGATCTACTCTAGTGTCAACGTCAATCCGCTTAGGACTCGTACTTTTTTCTGCGCTTTGGCACTCTGGTCATGCAATAGGCAATCAATCCAATCAACTCGACCACTATATTCACCTCAGCTGCGGCAATTGCCATCGATTGCGGGGAACTGCCTTTTGTAATGACTGCAAGCACCGCCGCGGTGGTCATGAGTTCGCCTGCGCACCCACCTACAATAAATGTGAATGCATCAGTCGCAAGTGCGGCCTCCAACACTTTTCCTAATGCACCCTCGCCAAGAAAACCAAATCAACAGGAGAAAAGCAACCAACCACCTCGCCAAACTCCGACATCTACTCCAAAGCCTCCACCAAAACAACAGCAGCAGCAGCAGCAGCAGCCTCAGCAAGAAGTGCACCAACAAGAGCACCCGCGATCTACAGAGCCGACTGAACAATCAACATTGCGAACTCAAGTACAGCGGTTACCTGATGCTGCTCCGGAGAGACCTGTTGTAAATCCTCAACAGGGGGAAGCACAGGCTGCTCCATCAAGCCCCAAACAAGTACCACCTCCCAGTAAACCCAGCAATAGTGAAACAAAACCAGTTACATCTGGGTCACATTCTGCAACTCCTGCGCAGAACGGAGCAAAAGCTGCCTCTGTGCCATCAACGTCCTCAACACAAGCACGCCGCAGCTCAGGTGCTTCTGACGCTGCCAGCGATGGCAGTGGTGAAATTATTGGCGAATATGTTCTTGGTGATACCATCGGCAAGGGCACTTTTGGCAAGGTAAAGCTCGGGCTTCACCTTATAACGGGTGAGAAGGTCGCGGTAAAGATTCTTGAGAAGAAGCGCATCGTACAGATAGCTGATGTTGAGCGCGTTGCGCGTGAGATCAAAATTCTGAAACGCAATCGTCACCTGAATGTTATTCAGCTGTTTGAGGTTATCGACTCCCCAGAGCGCATTTTCCTGGTCATGGAGCATGTCGATGGTGGCGAAATGTTTGAGTACATCGTCTCCCACCACAGACTACGTGAATCTGAAGCTTCGTTGCTCTTCCAACAGATCGCTGAAGGGTTAGCCTACTTGCACTCGAATGAAGTGACGCATCGAGACCTCAAACCGGAGAACTTGTTACTTCAGTCTATTGCATGCCCAGCGCCAAAAGGAGCGAGCTTTATTGTCAAGATCGTCGACTTTGGTCTTAGTAACACTCATGATGGCGGTCGACTATTGAAGACAGCATGTGGCTCTCCTTGTTATGCCGCTCCTGAGATGATCGAGGGAAAAATGTATCGCGGACCGATGGCAGATGTCTGGAGCCTTGGGGTAGTGCTATTTGCCATGGTATGTGGGTTTCTACCGTTCGAGGACAGCAACACCAATTTGCTGTACAAGAAAATCTTGAGCGCCGACTACCGGATGCCACCTTTTTTGTCGCCGGCAGTGCAGGATCTCATTCGTCGTATTTTTGAGACCAATCCAGAAAAGCGGATATCGCTTGACTCAATTCGCCAGCATGCGTGGGTGACAGGACGAAGTATTTCGAATGGAAACAGTGCTCCTACTACCCCTCGCTCCACATCGGTTCCAACTTTGCCGTTATCTTCTTCTGTTTCATCGGTGGGTTCAAATGATGGAGCAGTGGTTGGGTCAGCTGGTGGAGATCCGAACAGTGTGATGAAGGAAATGGTGTTTACGCAGCTAGACGCATTGGGCGTCAATACCACAGATGTAGATGTTGCTTTGAAGCAGAATGCTCACAATAGCTTGACTGCGTCTTATTACCTCTTGTACAACAAGCTGCAACGAGCAATGAAGGATCGTCGCGGATCATCTACTTCCACTTTAGGCTCGATTAGTCAAAATTCAAGCGTGAGTACTAATCGAGGTCCACCTGCTCGACCTCAGTCAATGCGTCATAATACCGACACTAACGGACGACAAGGTAATAGTAGCACACCAAGAGGATCCAGGCCATCGAATTCTATCACCATTGATCCAAATGCCCCGTCAGTTCGATCGTCAGGAGCACAAGCGTTGCCAATCGATACTGCTGCTGTTGGGATCACAGCCATCAATAAACGACCGACCGATGTTACGGCGGCAACTCCGCCTCGACGAGTTATACCACCTCAAGAGCAGCTACAACAGCAACATCCCCAGCAGCAAGCACAATTAATTGCCCAAACAGTGCCTCCTCATCAAGAGCCTCTGAATGGAGCACAACCTCATCGACCTAGCTCCGTCCGTGGCGGCCGACATATTGTCTCCACTACTGGTGGAGGCGCGTCAAGTCAAATGTACAGCGTTGGACCCAATCCGTCAGCGTTGCACCCTCCGAATGAGCGTGGGGCTATAGGGTTCCCGGTTCCAAGAGCTCCGATCAGTGCAAGGACTAGTACTAGCAATAGCACGGCAGGGGCAAGTATCAAGACGGGGCCTGCTGATATTTCTTCTAGTCGAAATCACGTGAGCAACGCCATGGTGACTCTCAAGCCACTTTCAAATGGGCCTCGACCAGACGTTCCACCAACAGTTGGCATTCAAAGGCGACCTTCAGAGAGAAAGCATTCAGTCGGTTCTGGTGACTCCCCGTCTCAATCCTCAACACCGGTTGGTCGCACAATAACGCCATCAATGACACCTGTAAAATCTACCACTAACGAGACCAACACGACGGAGCAACCATCCTCTCAGACAACAATCACAACGACAAGTGGCAGCACTGTCATTCGCCGTCGGCCCCATCCGCCAACACCATCTGGAGAAGCTCCACCATCAACAGTTGCTACACCAAGTTCATCATTGCATCGCCCAACACCGCCAAATGCCTCGGCTACTCGACCACCTTCGTCATCCAGCTCAAAGGCTGCTGATGTAGTGTCAGCAGCTACATCTGTAGCTGCCGCTGGAGGAAATGCAAAAGAAGACGACACTAGAGTACCACAACGAATACCAGTGATTCAGCGACGCCCGTCTACCCGCAGTAGCGATCGAACGTCTTAGCGTCAGTCGAGAAGCACTAAGTTATAGTATCACTTTTTAAGCTCCATGTCATATTTAATCGTGGTTTCTCGTCCCTACAACGAGATCTCCTCAATCTCCTCGCCTTTGCCTTCCGTTTTTCGTCTTGGACCTCCACCAGATCCACCAGCGGACCCGAGCAATTCCCGTTGCCGATTGGCAAGTATAGCGGCCGAGAGACTTTGATTTCTTGCAGTCGTTTTCTTCGATCCAATGCCGACAGAATCTATAGGAGATCCAGCTCGTGCGGAAGGCATGCCTTTCACTGCGTTGGAAGAGTTCACTCCAGTTCGCCCACTTGATCGTCGCCCACTACTTCCAGACGTGTTAGTTGCATCCTCTCTCAAGAAGGCAGTATCAGCCACTAGCTGACGACACAAACCCTCGATAGCACCAAGTGCTGCTTCCAGCTCATTTAAGCGTAAAGTTTTACGCTCGTTACTTTCAGCCAAGGCTGCAAGTCGGTCACCAACGTCGGTTTCGAGCGCTCCTCGGAGTGCGTCGATTTGAGTCTGCTGATCGTTTACCTGCTTGGTGATCAGCATTTTATGCTCGAGCCTGAGCAACTCTCGCTCGACGTGCCCTCGGACATGCCGATCGAGTTTCCTAGAAGCTGTGGTCTGTGATGTTCCGCTAGACACCGGAGCACCTAGAACAACTGCGACCAAAGGGTCGACTTTGGTCAAGTGAAACTTTCGGCCAGTCCTCATCTCATACAGAGCACGGCGAATATCTGCGACGAGCAAGCGTAAGGCTGGTCGAAAACCTTTGGAAAAAGGATACTGCCGGAGCGTGTCCATCTCTCTCTTTGCTGCTTCAGTGGCAGCAATCATCGCTCGATCATCGCTGCCATTCATAACCACATCACTCTTGTCGCCTGGATCTTCTCCGAACAGCTGATCTTCGTCTTCTTCCTCTTGCTCGGCTAAAGTCTGTGCGTACGCATCACTGACAATAGCCCAGAACACGTTGATGACTATAAGCAGCAGTAAAAGGTAGTAACCGATGTAAAACAGCGGACCGAGAGCACGGTGCGAAGTTATTAGTTGCTCGTAGTCTAATGAGATACCCCCACCTGCCCCAGCGACAGCATGGAGCATGGTCGGGATTGCAACACCCAACGATCGAAATACGTATAAGTCAAGACCGAAGAGCATGACTCCGATCTGGGCGAACGCGCACACGCACGCCATGAATACCGCTATAAACCAGAATAAGTCTGGTGCTGCACGAGATAATGATCGCAGCAAAAGATGCGAGCGACGGAACATTGTGCTATACTGGAGAAGTTTGAGCCACGAAAGCGCTGCACATATCCCACCAACCACCTGCTCAGCATACTGTGTGCCGATAAGCGGCAAGAGGTTGGGGACGTTGCCAACTGACGATGAGAGGAGAGCAGAGCGAACCTGGGTGATGATCGCAGAGTCTGACGTGAAAATGCCGTAGATAAGGTCGCATTCGTATAGGCGCAATGCGATCCATAGAGTGAACGCGAGTAATTGGAGAAATGACAACGTATACCACTTGGATTCTTGAAATAATGCACGTATTCCTCTGTGGCGAAACATCACAACAACCATATTCTTCCATTGCCAAACTATGTAAGCCAGTACCAAGGTTTCAAGCGTGATCCGCGCGACAACATCGCTAGAACTGGGATACGAGTATCTAAATACGCGAACTGCCACGTCCTGCAATGAAACGAGTGCTCCTCCAGTCGGTGGGAATTCGATCTCGAGATGAACTACGTTAAAAAGTCGAAGGTAGGAGTTGAACATCGTGACGTCAATGACAAGCGCGCGCGCTGCTAGGTCCAATAGTCGATTGGGCTGCAGTTGAGATACCTGATCTCTTGCAATGACAGGATCCGTGTGGAGTTGAACAACATACGCTCCCGTCGCTTCTGATCCAAACGGAAGGGCTTCTGTGGCGCCATCTACCCAAGCAAATGGGTAAACCAAAGCTGGGATAGGGGCACCCGCGCCATCGGGATTTGGGTCTACACAAAGACTTGTAAACCCAGCAGGCTGCTCGTAGACACAGGTGCAATGCTCATCACAGTCGGAAGCACATTGCTCAGCGTATCGAAAAGCGTCAATTGACCCAAACATATCGCCACAGGATTTGGAACACTCAGACAAGCATGCCTTAAGGTTTGAATAGATGTATGGACCAGTCTTGGACTCGAAGAAACCGATCGCAAACTTGTATGCGGCGCTGGTAGAGACATTGGCGCTGTTTAGCACTCGACCATACTGACTGGTTTGCTCATATTTACGTGAAAACTCTCCGTAGCACTGAGGCATAGCCTTCGCGTACTCTGGCATGGACGAATCGAGCGCCGGACAAGAGTCAGGAGCGACCCGCAACGTACGGAGCACTACTCCACCAACTAAAATATTGTTGCTGTCAGAAGGATCAGAGGATACATCGCCATAAACCGCGTCCATGAACGGTCCAGCTAAGAACCCTAGTGTCTGGGTTTGATCATGAATGCTGCTGAGTGATACTGGTGGCATTACAATTGTCGAGGTTCCGCTGGGATTCGAGCTTGAGACAGACACGGCCTGCTCCATGGACGTGGTGAACAATTGATCAGAGATTGCCGCTGACACTCGATTCGCAAAAAAGAAAGTTTGCGGGTCTTCGTCTAGCACTGCGGTTGCCAGAACAAAGATCACGAGAAACACAACATAGCCGAATGCCTCTGCCAGGCTTCCATATGGTGGTAGTGATGGCCGAGCAGGTGAGTGGGCTGGAACCAACTTGGATTCGCTTCCTGGTGGTACTTTATCGTGACCTTGGTACGCTTCAGTAGGGGCTACCGAATTACCTGAGAGTGCTGTCGCCGGGGAAACCTCATCGTCCTTTTTGTTTTCGATCTCCAATGCTTCGTTGGCAGCATCGGCTTCCTCATTGTTTGTGCCTCCGTCGCGGTGGCGGAGCATCTTGGCACTGTGAACAGATTGAGATCGTGACTCTTCACAAGTCGCCAAATGAGGAATGGCGCTTCCTTCACAGTCGCCCGTTTCGCTCATCTGGCCATTAGTGAGGCATTGCTGTTCCCCTTAGTGCAAGTGAGGTATCTCCATCAGCAAAACAGCCTGTTGATCACGAAAAACTTGGTCTACTTTACCCTTAACCAACGCCTTCACGTCGTCAATGTTTTTTCTGTCGCCTTTCTCAATGTGAAGACTCTTGTGGCGCTCCCTGTAGCGGGGCGCTTACAGGTGTGGCAGACTCTGGCGACGAGAAGATTGGCGCGCTGGTCGGCCCTGGCGACGAAAACCCGCCATCGTCCACGCGGCGCTTCTTGGAAGGGATCGTGGCCCCTCCCGACGATTTGGAGCGCGCCTCGTGCACCAGAATCTCCTTAAGCTGCAGGAACTTGTCGTGCTTCTGGTCTGTCAGCTGCCGCAGCTTTTCCTGTAGCTCCTGTAATCCCAATAAAATCATCGTTAATAATCTTCCTTCCACCATATAAACACCAAAAAGCACAGCAAATGTCACCTCTAGCTGCGTCTTGGCGGCCGCGATCGTGGCCTGCTTCTCTGCTTCCTCGTCCTTCACAGGTTCTTCAGCCTTCTCGGGCTCTCCCTTAATATCTGTGGCCTCTTCTTCTTCTCCTTCTTTTTTCCTGCGCTCTTCATCTTCTTGGCTCGCCTCGGGCTGCTGCTGCTCGCCTTCCTCCTTCTCCAGCCTCCGGTGGCGCAGGCTGAACATCTTCTTCCAGTTCTTCTCCACGCAGCGCCTCCGTATCGCGCTATAATAACAATCACACAAAGACAAAAATCCCATTAGCTGAATATCCGCTAGGAAAAACTTTATATCTCAGCTTGTAGGGCAGCTACGGACCTGCGGATCGCGCGGTCCTTGGGCCCGTTGCCTGCCCGAGCCACTGGGACGCAGAAAGCGTGCGGCAGCGTCGCCTCCAGGTCCGTAGCGCCCAAGAACGGCGCGCGCAGGTTGCGCGCATACGGTCGTCCGCTCATGCTTCGCCTCCTTTTTCACTTTTTCAATTTTGAATCGTTTTAGCGCACGATTGGCCTTATAGCTCTTGCGTTTTCAATTGTAGCCAATGGCATCGAGCCAGCACACCTGAGAACGGGTGAAAAGTTGCTAAAAGTTTCGTTAAAGCGGCTAGAAACCGCGAGTTTAACTCTAAGCGGCGAAAGCGGTCCCGAGCCAACTAACACAGCGATATGGAGGCAAATTGGAAGGAGGCGGTGGCCGCCGGGCGGCTGACGGCGTCGCGGTGCTAGAGGGTGCTTGGAAACAAGCGCAATATGTCTCTACCCTTTTACTTAGTAAATATTATAAATTGGTTTAATAGGCTGATATTTGACATGGATATTTCTATACAGTCAAGACCTCTGATAAATAGTACAATGGCATATGTTAGTACGATAGTCATGTCGTCGAGTAAACCGGCCGCGCTCTGCGCCTTTTTCTCTGGTATAGTGAAACCAAGTCACTCCCTTTTGAGCGCTATTTTCAACGCGACGTCATTAGCAAACCAGCAACGCCGAAGGTCCCGCCCTCCCTTCCGTCTCCTCCCTCCGTCGCTCGCCATGAAGATCGTCGCCATCGGTGCGTCTGCCTAGCTCGTCCTCTGGTGTCCTCCAAGGTGTCCACTGACGTCCATCTTATCTCTGTATGTGTCTCTCTCTTATGTGTAGAGCTGTTGCGCCAGGACGCGCAGCAGGACCCCGTGATCCTCTCGTCGGCCTTCGAGGTCTCGTCCTTCGGCTACTTCCAGCGCTCGGGGTGCGTTTTTGATGTGGACGCTTTGTGGATAGAGTGTCTGCATGAGGAGGACGTGCTGACGTAGCGTCTTGTCGTATTTGCTGCGACTAGAGTCCGTGAGATGATCAACTTTTTCAGCCGCACGTTCATCAAGCGCACGCAGGCCGGCGTGCGCCAGTCCGTGCAGCACGAAGGTGCGCTCTACGAGCTCTACAATGTTTAATTAGTCGAAATGCTGACTGGAAGGTGCCAACAAACAACAAACAACAGAGTACTACTGCCACGTGTATGTGCGTCGCGACGGACTGTCGGGCATTGTGGTGGCGGACCAGGAGTACCCGCCGCGCGTGGCCTTCGCGCTGCTCAACAAGATCATGGAGGAGTACGAGAAGGAGAAGGGGTGCGTTTGATGCTGCTGCTGGGATTATTGTTGTTTTGGACAAAAAAGTTGAGGTTGACAAGTTTTTCTTTTGTCATTTTCTTCTTGTTGGCAGATCGAGCTGGAAGACGTACACGGGCACGCCGCAGGAGTTTGCGCCGCTGTCATCGGCCATTACAGAGTACCAGGACCCGTCCAAGGCCGACAAGATCTCGGCTATCCAGAAGGAGCTTGACGAGACGACGGCTGTGTTGGTGCGGTTTTCTAGTTCAACTTATATTTTTTGTCATGAATATTTTGCTGACTTGAATGTGAACCCGACAGTCCAAAACCATTGACAACGTGCTGGAGCGTGGCGAGAAGCTGGACGACCTGGTGTCGAAGTCCCAAGATCTGAGCAGCCAGTCCAAGGTGTTCTACAAGCAGGCGAAGAAGACCAACTCGTGCTGCGTCGTCATGTAAGAAGACCTCACGGTGGTTTGCCTCTGGGTTGGCTCGCCACCTCTTTTCCTGCCCGCCGCATGTATCTAGGAGGTCAAGAAGGGACGGTGAGCGGACCGCGAGCCTTCAAACTCGCTCAGAAGAATACGCTGTTTTCCTTTTCTTCATTTGCTGTTGAGTGGTTGGCATGCCTACAATGTCTCCATACGTGGTGCTACTCAGCTTGTCTATGGGATTACAAAATTTTGGCCCAGAAACCTTGCTGCTGCCTCGACTTCAGCTCCGCTTGGACCTGCGGGGGCGCAATGACCGTTTGGCGCGCGCTTTTGATGTAGCCGCGTCACTGGATTCGCCTTCGTCCTCGTCTTCGTCCTGCGACTTGCTTTTTGACTCTTCATCCGCGCCATCTGCACTGGATTTTTTCTCTTCCGATACATCGCCCACTTCCTCGTCACCTGCCATCATCAAGAATGAGACACACGAGTCGCAGCCACCACATGCAAGCTGAAACAAAACCGCTTACCCGAGTCGCTAGCTCGCTTTGAGGCGGCACCCTTTCGTGTATTGGTGCGCGGTGCCGGAGCCACGTCGGTAGACTTGCTAGATTTGTTGGATACTGTGCTGTTTTTGCGGACCGATGTCACGCCGTCACCGCAGTTTGGGCATGTGTGCTCAGTGGCGGCAACCTCCGAGGTGTCAGGCGATTGAGAAGCAGAAGCCCCGTTGCTTTCACGAAGTTTCTCCAGTTGCACGACAAGTTGATTGATCGACTCCACCTGATCGCTTGCGTGCTGTTGCGCGTCCAGTTTCTCCGCTATAATCGCAACTCATAAACGTCAGATGACATACCGATGCACATGATCGTCGCCAAAAACCAACCTTCTGCTTTCTGCAGCTGAAACCGAAGCCGCTCGATTTCGCCCTTCATCTGAAGCGATTGGTATCGTTCTTGCTCCCACTCGTTCATGTTCTTGGGTAAATACGATGGCAGCCACTGCAAAGCGTTGGGGCCAGCAGCAGCAACTCGTTCTGGAAGCGTGCTGAGCGGGCTCACAAGTAAGCCATTCTCGTATGGGGTAATCGGCAATGTTGTTGCCGGGAAGTTGATGACCTTTTGCTGCTGCTTGGGTTTCTTCTTGCTACCCCCACTAGGAAGGTTCATAGTTAGCTTTCGCTTTTTCTTCAATTGGCCGATCAAATCGTCGTGAGCATTGCTTGCGCGTCTCCTAGACTTTCCTGGCATGCTGTCATCCTCTTCTTTTTGCGCACTGTCTCCATCATCGTCACTAGTTTCATCTTCATCCTCCATGGACTCGTCCTCTGAATCGTCGTCATCGTCAAAATCGTCATCGCTATCGATACGCACTCGGCTCCGCGAAGACGTCTGCGTTCCCAGCATGCTAAACTTTCCATTTGGCCGAACCAGCGCGCCAACCTTTTCAAAAAGCCGAAGCTTGAGCTGCTCCTCGGCTTCTAAATACGTGATGTCCAGCGGTAGAATTTCAACATTGTCTTCGTGAATGTATCCACGGGCCCCAAACGATAGATCGACAGTCACCATGCGAGTATCAGGATCTAAAGCCGCAACCTTGCCATGTCCGAACGGAGCGCACTTGACCCGATCGCCTATGTACACTTCCTCGATTTCGGGCAGGTCAATCTCGTTTTTCTCCAGCAACGACTCGAGGTGGTCCTTCTCCCGCGTCAACCTCTTGATCATGCTGCCCCGCGATTCCAGCTCCGTCATAATGTCCTGAAGCGCGCTGGTTCGTCGGCGGCTCGATTCCAGGCCCTTGGCCTTGCGGATGACCTCACGACTCAACGCTCGCATCACCTGGTCCTGTTGCCTCTGCATGCGTTTCATCTCCGCCACCTGCCAGACGTAGGTCGAGCGTAGCCGCATAAAATCGCGCTCGAGGTCGTCTCGCTCTCGCTTCAACGCCTTGAGCTCCCTCTCTGTGATTTTGACAGCTCGGCGCGCTGCCGGCACCGTCTCAACAACTTCTTCGGGCGCAACGACACCATTCTCGCGCGCCATGCGGCGGTCGCGGAGCATGTTCCCGTACGGCATTCCGGCCAGGTCGTCTTCGCTGTCATCCGCCGACGGCAGTGGCTCAGCTGCACGCTCGGTCGTCAGGCGGTTCTCAAACTTGGTCATGGACTGCTGGATGCGCCTCAGGTCGCTCTGGATCTCCGTCATGGTGAGGCTCTTGATGGTAGGCGCGTCCGCGGGCAGCTCCCTCGGCTCCCGGAGGTACATCTCGTCCAAATAGTACGTCTGGGCGTCATGCAGCCGCGCAGGCGACTCCAGCAGGTCTGCTTGGTCGTACGGCATCAAGCCAACGTGCTCCGTTGGTAGCAGCATCCTGGCTTCACTCTCAGCTTCGTCCGCTTCTCGCTTCTTCTGCGTCGGCCGTCTGGAAATTTTCACCACCACATGATTCAGCTCTAAGCATGTCATACACTCACTATGAAAGCAACTCCGCCCCACTCACCGGCGCTTGACCTTCTGCTTGTCGGCGTCCGTGGAATTTTCAGGCTCGCCCTGGCGCTTGGGCTTGGCCTTGGCCCGCTGAGCGGCCTTGATCATGGCGTCCTTAAGGCGATTTTGCCCTTTCCAGGTCTTCCTGGGGCGATTTTGCCTCCTCCAGAGCCGAAAAAGCCTGCAAAAGCACCGCCAGAGGCCGCTGAAGCCCGCTAGGCACCGCCAGAAGCCGCTAGAGGCCTCCTTGAGCCGCCAGGGGCGCCGGGAAGCCGCGGGGGAAGGGAGGGAGAGGGCTTTGCCGCGCTCGTGAAGTGCTGCACCGCTGCTTGAGGAACCAGAGGGCTCTGTTGTGCTGCATTCTGTCAAAAGCGTCACTTGAGGCCTTTCATCATAGGTATTTTTTGAAAATTATGACATATTCAATGGAATGTAGATTTGCAGCCAATCAAAACACGGATGATAAAAAAACTAAAAAACCTCCCCCTTTCGCTTTCTCCCCGAAAAAAGTTATTTTTTTGTTAGTTGGCGACGTCAGGTGTGTATCGCATCCAGCAAGCCAGCTAATCCAGCTAATCCAGCTCAAGCTTCGTGGCGCCGTACAGCTCGACCGACAGCTCGTAGGCATCCACAGCTCACCCAGGACGCTCCGCCTCCGTCTCCTTGTCACGCTCATACCCGGATCTCCCTCCAACTCGCTCCAGAAGCCGCGCAAGGCCGGCAAGAAGCCAGGCGTACTTTCTCCATTGGTATATATTGCTATCTTGGCAGTATGATCTCGAGCTCTACGAGGGAGAAGGCCAAGGCCACGAAGGCGTACCTGGAGCAGAAGTACGCGACGATGAAACGCGAGCGCGAGGAGAGCCGCGAGCGACGCAACACTTTGGAGCAGAAGATGGAGGCCATGAGGCTCACGGAGCTCAAGAAGGAGCAGTACCGGCAGGAGCTGCGCGCGCAGGAGCTGCAGAGCATGCGCCACCAGCGCAAGCGGCTGGCGGTCGGCGATTTCCAGCCGCTCGTCGTTATTGGCCGCGGGGCTTTTGGGGAAGTGCGGCTTGTGCGCCAGCGCGACTCGGGCGAGGTCTTCGCGCTCAAGTCGATGCTCAAGAGCGCCATGGTCATGAAGAACCAGGTGGGCCACGTCAAGGCCGAGCGAGACATCCTGGCTAGTGCTGACAACGACAACGAGTGGCTCGTCACGCTGCACTACTCGTTCCAGGACGAACACAGGCTGTACATGGTCATGGAGTACTTGCCCGGAGGTGACTTGATGGGCTTGCTAGTCAAGGAGGACACGCTCACGGAGGCCACCACGAGGTTCTACGCGGCCGAGATGGTGCTCGCCATCCAGTCGGTGCACGACCTCGGCTACATTCATCGCGACATGAAGCCTGATAACGTGCTGCTCGATGCCCACGGACACCTCAAGCTCACCGACTTGGGGCTCTGCAAGAAGATGGACTCGCGCGTCGACTTGCTGCCGGTGACGCAGCACTCCATCGACCCCAACCAGCCCATGGACGCGCAGTTCGGTGCGGCTGACATGGATTCCTCGCGCAGCAGGCCATTCATGCGCAACCGGCAGGTTGCGTTCAGCACCGTCGGCACTCCAGACTACATTGCTCCCGAGGTGCTGGCGCAAAAGGGATACGGCAAGGAGTGTGACTGGTGGTCGTTGGGTGTGATTTTATATGAGTGCGTGGTTGGATATCCACCGTTCTACGCCGACGAGCCCATGCAGACTTGTCGGAAGATCATCAACTGGCGCCAGTCGTTTGGATTCCCACCCGAGGCTCGTGCCCGACTTAGTCCTCAGTGTATCGACTTCATCCGGCGTCTGGTTTGCAACGCAGAGAACCGCCTTGGCACTGCATCCGTCGATGACATCAAGCGCCATCCGTGGTTCCACGGCGTGGACTGGGCGAACATTCGTCGGATGCCGGCGCCGTACATCCCAGAAGGCGGAGGCCAGCAGTTCGAGTACATTCTGCAGCAGCTCCAGACGAACGACCCTCAGCAATGCGGCCCACAGTATCAGCAGTTGGTGAGCCAGATCACGTCCAACTTTGACGACTTCCCCGAAACTCCTGAACTCGGTCATGTTGCTCCGCCAGGAGCCACAGCCACAGCTCAGTCTCATGGTATGGCCGATGGGCATGCTCCTGCTGGCAATGGTGGAGATGGCGACCTCCCACAGGCGTTTGGACCCGACGGCAAGCCTCTGACGTTCAACAAGTTCATCGGGTACACGTACAAGCGGAAGCCGAAGGTTCGGTTGCACCTGAATGAGGTGGAGTTTGGTGGTGAAGCTAGTCATCCCCCTTCTGCCGGAAACAGCGGCATGGCGGGGCTGTTTGACGGGCTTCAACATGGCGGGTACGCGGCGCAACAACATGCGGCGCAACAACACAATGGCTTCGAGAACGGGCCAATGGTCTCTGGTGCCGCTCAAAGTTCCTACGAAAGTGGTGCACATGGCGTCTTCGGACACGACCAGAGTGGATATGCGAACGGGAACTCGCTGTCTGCATCGGCATGCAGCACCGCGACGACCGCCAGCACGACCAGCAGCGACGCGAGCTTCACGAGTGACGGTCGCTACGTAGATCCTAGTCGCCGCATGTTTGGCTGAGTTAGTCCTCATGCGTCCCTATGTACCTAGTAAATGCTTCACCATTGATGCCCCGACGAAAACTTCCAACTATCTTCATAGCAATGCCAAAATCTCCTGCAGATGCTCCTCTCCGAATGGCTTCATGAAGGCCGCAATGGCCGAGCTGTCACGAAACTTTCCATCCCGACTTCTGTGGACAACGAAAACCTCGCAATGCAGCAGCACGACGAACAACGAGAGCTACGTTCCCGTTTTTGCCATGTTATCCACTGTTGAAAGCACAAGCAGATCGAAATGCTTTACTGTAGTAGCCTTACCGGTAGCTACGGCGTGATAGCCGCATTGGAATCCTACGCAGTGAAATCCTGGGTGAGTTCAAGAGTGTTCTTTGCGTGCGCCGTCTCACATGCTGGAATCCACCTCGAATCATCCACGATCTGCTTAGCATCCATTTTGGCTTTTGACCAGACCAAGTCACAACCGAATCAACCAAGATGGAGAAGCCTGTTGTCGTCAAAGCCTCGTCACCGATCCCTGAGGCTGTTCCTTACTACGGCGAAGCTCCTCCTGGTCTACAAGTTCCGATAGCTCAGCCAACTAGAGCTCCACCAGCTAGCTATGTTCGATCGGAGACCTTCGATGATGACCAGCAAGTCCGCGTTGGCGAGTGGGAGACTCGATTGTGCGGCTGCTTCGCGCACTTAGTTCCGAACTGCCTCATGGTGACCTTCTGCCCGTGCGTCTCGCTCGCTCAGATCACTTCTCGCATCGGATTTGCCTCGTACAAGATCATGCTCGTCTACTTTTTGTTGGTCATCGGCGTTCAGTATGCCATGAACGGCCTCATCTCGTACGAAGTCTACTCGCACAACAACTCAACCGACTATGCTGTCAACGACTCCGATGCCTACTGGTGGCATTCCTCCAGCGAGGACTATGGGACCGCCTTCCGTGTCTACAACGCTGTGGCGTGTGGGGCTGAGGCCATTGTGATTGTGTTTGTGTGGCTTCTGCGCACCAAGATCCGCGAGCGCTTCGCCATCCCAGGAAGCTGCTGCGTAGATTGCTGGGTCTCTATTTGCTGCTCGTGCTGCGCCATTGCTCAGATGGCGACCCACGTCAAGAGCTACCAGCCTGGAAGCTGCAGCTTCGGACCCCCAGACACTCTGCCAGCGTATCCTCACGACCACCCGCCCATGGCGGTTCCCAGCAGCTATGTGTAGGAGAAGGACCGGAAGGGTGTATCTGCTTTGCTTTAGTGTGGTGATGAGAGTCACGCAAGGTTAGTGTTGTCAGGCCACGAACCAGAACAACGATGTTGTATATCCACTTCAACAGCAGGAATGACCGATGCTTGTTGATCATTCCGAGCTTTGGTTCAAAGATGCGCCCATTGCATTTGCAAGTCGAGATGTATGGTGGGTTCCGACGCCGTTCTTCTCTTGGTGTCATGCATTCCTAGCGGGAGCCTCCACCTTCATCATCCGTTCCACCTCACTTCTTAATTTTACCGCGCTTTGCCAAGTCCCAAGAGCATTGAGTCGCGATGGACGAGAACACTTCCCTCATGAGGGCTTCGGCGCCACTTCCTGATCCTGTATCAAGCTACAACGAGCCTTCGCAGCACGTTCAGGTCATCCAGTTTGATGAACTTGACGGCATCCGTGTCGGAAAATGGGATAGTCAGCTGTTCGGCTGCTTCACGCACCTCGTGCCCAACTGCATGATGACATATTTCTGTCCGTGCGTCTCGCTCGCTCAGATCACAGCTCGAATTGGCGTCTCGTCCTACCGTGCCGCGCTTCTCGTCTTCGTGACCTTGATTGGAGTGGATCGCGTCATGCGCAGTCTCAAATGGGTTGAGGAGTTCAAGCACGGGGGTATGAATGGCGATATGGGCGATCTGTACGACAGTGATTGGTGGTTTTCATCCAACGACGACTTTGGGACAGCTCATCTCGCTTACGGCATCGTGGCGTCATTTGCGAACCTCATCGCGTTCCTGCTGATTCTGAGTCTGCGTACGAAGATCCGCCAGCGATTCGAGATCCCAGGACACTGGTGCGAAGATGTCTGGACATTACTCTGTTGCTCATGCTGCGCCATTGCACAGATGGCGACCCACGTCAAGAGCTACAAGCCCGGAAGCTGCAGCTTTGGACCTCCAGACATTTTACCAGCGTATCCTCTGGGCACGACGCCTGTAGCGGCCCCCAACATTTATGTGTAGTCGAAGCAGACGGATTTGCACAAACCTAATGGCTTGATGTAGCACGGGAAATCATACTCGGAGTAAGCATCTACAAAATGCTCGGGAGTTCTTGTAGTTCGCTTCTCACAAAATCTCGCTCTGTCCAAGAGTTTCCGCACTGGTAAAACCAAAACCACTCGAAGATACGTGTCTTTCATCGTCATCAACAGTGCAAAGCATTAGTGAATCCCTTAAGACCTGTCGGAAGCAATCCAATTCCAATGAAAGTCGTGTGGAATCTGTCCTGCATTTCCTCCTGCAGTGGGCTGTGAGCTATGCAAACACTTGCCAATGTCTAGTGTAGCCATGGATGTTGGATTGTCATGCGTGATGATGGACAGATCAGTTTTTCCACTTTCTTCGAACAGCGGAAAATCCTTCCAAGAATCCACTGCGAGTCCAACGCCATACAAAACCCCAGTCATCATGCTGGTCAAAATGGGTGCAGCTCGTCACCTTTCTCTGCGTCTTCATCTTCATGCATTCCAGCACCGCACGCTCCTTCTCAGTGCAAAAGGAGACTCCCACTTTCCATTTCAACCAGTCCACCTCAAGTCATCTCATCTCAACAATCGCGATGGAGGAAAAGACCGTCGTCATCAAAGCCTCGGCACCACTACCAGAAGCTGTTCCTTACTATGGTGAGCCTGCTCCTGGGGGATATCCGCTGCAAGTTCAGGTCGTTCAGCCTGTTGGCATGGCCCAGCCGTCCGTTGGCTACGAGCGATCGGAGACCTTCGACGACAGCAACCAACAAATTCGCATTGGCGAGTGGGAAACCCGGCTGTGTGGATGCTTCACACACCTCGTGCCCAACTGCCTGATGGCAACTTTCTTCCCCTGTGTTTCGCTCGCTCAGATCGCTGCTCGCCTCGGCGTGGCAGCGTATGGCCCCACGCTTCTCGTCTTCTTGGTCGTGGTCGGCGTCCAGTACGTCATGAACGGCCTCATCTCGTACGAAGTTTACACACACGAAAACTCGACCGACTACGTGGACAGCACCTACGACCACTATTGGTGGCACTACTCGACCGACGAAGACTACGGCGTCGCCTACCACGTTTACAGTGCCGTAGCGTGTGCCGCGGAGGTTGTCATCTTCGTTTTCGTGTGGCATCTACGAGGCAAGACTCGCGACCGCTTTGAGCTGCCAGGAAACTGCTGCGGGGACTTTTGGATCTCGCTCTGCTGCTCGTGCTGCGCGATTGCTCAGATGGCGACCCATGTCAAGAGCTACAAGCCTGGCAGCTGCAGCTTTGGACCACCAGACACTTTGCCAGCATACCCTCGGGATACGACCCCTACAGCCGTTCCTTCCAACTACGTGTAGTCGACTCTAGTCGACAAGGAATGCATTTGTATAACAAAACAAACAACTTTGATGCAACTTCTCTCTTCCTGAAGCTGTCATAGCGATAAGTGGTCATGATATGCACTGAAGGTTGCTCCAGATATCCTAGCGGATATCTAGGTCACACAACAGCATTCCCCAACATTCAAAGTTCATGGATTTGTTTTACTAGAAGCAAATACTCAACTACACGTAGCTGCTAGCAGCCGCCACAGGTGTGCCATGGGGGTACGCCGGCAGAGTGTCAGGCGGTCCAAAGCTGCAGGTTCCTGGTTTGTAGCTCTTCACATGAGTCGCCATCTGGGCGATCGCACAGCACGAACAGCAAACAGAGGCACAAATGTCTTTCCACGCGTTCCCAGGAATCTCAAACCGCTCGCGGATCTTGGTGCGAAGATTTCGCACGAAGAGGAACACAACCATGTGGGTACCGCATATAACTCCATTGTAAATGCGGTAGGCCGTTCCGTAGTCTTTGCTCGAATTGAGCCAAGAGAAATCATCGTCGTTGGTCGAGTCTTCGTGTTTGTGCACCTCGTTTGAGATGAGACCGATCATGGCGCCCTCCACAGCAATCACAATTAGGGAGACAGTGAGAATGACACCAAACGACGAGACACTGAGTCGAGCAGAAATCTGGGCGAGTGATACGCATGGGCAGAAGACCACCATGAAGCAGTTCGGAACGAGGTGCGTGAAGCAGCCCCAGAGTCCCATTTCCCACTCTCCGACGCGGATTTGCTGGTCGGGGTCGAAGGTTTCCGATCGGTTGTAGCCGAACGAAGGCACGGCCATGGCGCTCACCGGCTGAGCCATCGGAATTTGCTGCGGATAACTTTCAGCCAACGGGGCCGAGACTTTGACAACACTCGCGCTCTCGTCCATCTTTCTTGGTGTGCGCGAAATTGAAAAGTGATAGTTGTTCATGCTGCTGGGTGGCAGGCAAACATCCTGAGTCAAGCCACGATCATATCCCACGTGTCAAGCGTATCAGTAGCCATCTCCTCTTCATCGAGGCATTGTGGGTGTGCTCCGACAACTTTTTGAGCTCATGAATTCCTGTTCCGATGGTAATCATCATCGTCACTAACAAACAGCAAAGCATTTCTTCATGCTTCATCGCAACTTTCCAATTCGTCCGCATCGAGTCAAGTGACGGTCTCACTTTACTGCAAATGGATGAGAAGACCACGCTCATCAAGCCCTCGGCTCCGTCTGAAAGTGTAAATGCCGCCCAACAAGTCCGAGTTGGCGACTGGGAGGCACCGCTATGGGGTTGCTTCACGCACATCGTGCCCAACTGCTTCATGGTGACATTCCTCCCATGCGTCTCTATCGCCCAGATTTCTTCTCGTCTCGGCATTTTGTCATATGGCGCGACGCTTGTCACCTTCCTCGGCGTGTTTGCCGTTCAGTTCGCCATGAGTGGGCTCATGTGGCACGAATCGCAGACGTACAAGAACTCTACCGACGTGGACGACGCCTTCGACAACACTTGGTGGTACAGGTCCAGCGACGGCTACGGGACCGCCTACCATATCTACAACATGGTGCTGATTGCTGCCCAGGTCGTCGTGTTCCTCTACGTGCGAAACCTGCGAGGCAAGGTTCGCGAGCGGTTTGAGATTCCGGGAAACGACTGGAAAGATATCTCGGTCTCCATTTGCTGCACGTGGTGCACGATTGCCCAGTTGGCGACCCACGTCAAGAGCTACTCCCCCAGAAGCTGCACCTTTGGACCTCCAGATACTCTGCCAGCGTTTCCTGACGACACTGCGGCCCCCAGAAGTTTCGTGTAAACATGGGATAACAGGTCGATGAGCTTTCGAACATTGGTCTTGGGTTTTTCCATTGTCCACATCACTTGCAGGTGCAAGAAGGTGTAGCCAAATGCTGGAGCGAACGATCTGACTGCAAGCAATGTTTGGGTTCAAGCGGATTTGGCTTCAGGATGAAAGGTCGACACTGTCGGACATGGTGGTGCTTTATCCACACGACAGACTCGGGCATGTGCGATATCATTGAGTTGCCAGTTCGCAACTTTCCTGGT
>JAASGX010000409.1:0-22712 GCA_023334415.1 Phytopythium chamaehyphon | reverse complement strand
GACGCTGGACTTGTTCTCGGATTCGTGAGAACACAAGAAGGACGCTGGAGAATGCGTGCGTGCGTTTGTGAAACTGGATGGAGTGCCGACTTTTTGAGTTTTCACAGTTAGGAGGCAAGACGACGTATTGCGTGAGGTGTGTCTTTGCAGTTTACCGGCAGATAGGTTATGAGAGTGCCGGTGGATCGCTTCAAATCACTGGATTGACGTAGCTTTCCTCTGCATGAATATGGATTCGGGCCATTGGTTTGCTACATTGACTAGGCTTAAACAATGATTGAGAAACATGAGGGCCAGTTGCCTTGACCATCGCTTTTTTGCCACTGCTTCGAGCTCCCATGAAGCTGGCTATGAAACATACATTGTGCATTGACAGATTATACCCATGCATCTGGACTAACAACGTTGGAGGTACAGAGGATCGATCACTTGGACTGGCGCACAAGACACGTGTCTCGCAGGTTGTTTGCGAGCACAGTCGCCTTTAGCCGCGGCTCCTGCAAAACGGATGTCAGCTCTGTCTCGCTCAGGCTTGCCGCGTAAATGTCCAGCAGGTATCTTGGCAGTAAAGGTGCGTCGCCGAGACCATGAAGCTCCACAAACAGACACCAGACCATTGGAGACACGCCACGGTAGTCCTTGGACAGCACTAGGCCCTCTCGCGGCACATCGGGGCGACCTGCTTCATCACTGTGTCGCCGCGATTGCCACCCGTCCTGTAGCAACTCGCCGTTTGCGATCGGCCCGGGCAACTCACCGCCCTTGGCTGCAAATTCGATCCACCGCGCAAGCCACGCGGTCGAAATCATGAACCAGCATTGCCCGCGCTTGATGGTCGCCGAGTCGTACTTCATGATGAGCGAGACCTCGAGCTTCCGTCTCCGTGGCAAATCCTCCACCAGAGCCGTGAACGAAGGCAGCCGTGTTGAAGCAGACATGGAGGCTCTTGCGATCTGCTGGCTCGACACTTTGGGCAATCGGAACTCGAGCGTGCGTGGCTGGGTGCTCCTCTCTCCTAGCAGCACTCGAATCTCATCCAGGGTCAGCCCCGTCACGTCGCGCTCATCCACATGCACGAGCCGGGAGCCTGGCAGGACACCTCCATGAATCTCCACCGGTCCCTTCTCTCCATCCCGCAGAGGCACAAAGCCCAGCACGACGGCGCGGTCAAGCACTCCTCCGTCCAGGTTGAGTCCCAGTGGTCCAGCGGGCACGTCCACGCGAATGAGCTGCCCCTCGTCCTGGTTCGAAGATTCTTCTTCATTGTTCATGGGGTCCGAGGTCGCGCCGAGCGAATCTTCGGGTCTGTAGGTGCCGAGTGAAGTCGGCGAGAGCGACAAGGAAGTCTCTGCTCCAAGCCTGCCAGCTGCACTGTCAATAGCAGTCGCCGGCACTAGCGCGGGCGCTCCTCCCGCCTTCTTGTTGGGCTTCTGGCTCGGCGAAGAGGTCGTCGAGGTCCTCACGGGCGTCCAACTACCGTGGCTGCTGGAATTGCTGGCCGCCGACGGGCTGTTCTGCCTCGTGCTGCCGTTCGGCGCGCTCGAGCTCGCAGAGTCGAGCACGGTCACGCCCAGCGCCGCGTCCACCTTGAGCAATTCTCCATCTTCCTCTTCTTCTTCTTCTTCACTAGCATCTTCATCATCTTCTTCTTCACTAAAATCTCCGTCTTCATCTTCGTCACTTTCTTCATCATCGTCGCTGCTGTCTTGAGGAAGCTCGACTCGGAAGCGCAGAACGCGCTGCAAATGGCTCGTGTCCCTCAGTACCTGCCCGATCTCGGCGAACGTCATGCGCTCGGCCTCCAGATCGTACTCGTTCACGGCGACTAGCGAACTTCCGACGGGAACTCGACCGCTCGACTGTACGGCGCCCTGCTCGTCCTCGTTCGTCCCCACGGGCGCGAAGCCGTCCAGGATGGCGCCGCCTCCCGGTCCGGCGTCGTCCAGCATGATGCCCAGAGCCCCCGGGGGAACAGAGACCTCCACGAGCGCGAAGCGAGCGTCCTCGGCGCGCATCATGGTCGATGGCTTTTCTTGGGGGAAATGAGCTCTTTGGTAAGTGAGACCGTGGAGAAAAAAATCCATACCATGGGTTGGAAATATACCGGTATGAGTGACGTGGCTGGATGGGAAAATCGACTAAAGGCGAAAAGTTCAACCTGCTTTGTTGGGGAGATCGTGTTTGTGAAAATGGGAGGCCTGTCAATGGCGTCGTGGAAAGGAGATGCTGGTCGCTGCGTGAAGATTGATGAGGAGCTGGGCTTTTTTTTGAGGACAGGGACGTTGCTTTTTGTTTGATTGTTGTTGTTTGTTTTGCAATTTGAAGCCGTGTGCGTTGACAGCGCTGCGAAGTAAGAGTATTTGCATCGGAATCTGCGTCGCGGAGCATGAGCGTGATTGTGTTTCGTTACGACGAGCTTGCGAGCTCAGCGAGCTGCCTCGTTGCCTTTTGCAAAAGGCGAATGTTCAGCTTCTGGCGAAAAACATCCCACTTTCACAAGGAAAGCGCGAAATAATCTGCTGGCTCAATGGCACTCCGGTCGAAACAACAATACGTGCTGACACCTTATTGCGTAGCCATTCACGTGGACTCGTGTGTATCCAAAGCGATTTGGCAATCGAGGCACAATTAAAGAATTGTCCGCGCTCGGTGACCGGTTGTTGCGCACACAAGACTTTCAAGAGGGAAGCGTATAAAGTCGATTTGTCGGTGAAAGTGGTGTCGAGGATTCAAGATGCGGGAGGAAAATGGACCATTCATTCAAGCGCATGCATGCTCGGTCATCTCAATGTCGATAAATACATTCCTACGTATTGGGACCTAGCTCTCCTGGACAGCAAGCAACTCGACGTCGCACTTCTCTCGTAAAGCTGCAGCAAGCGCAAGGGCCTGTGGTCTTGCCTCACGCAACGCGTAGTTCACGTCGCTCTCGCTAAGTGGCTCCGCGTTGATGTCGAGTTGGTATCTGTTTCGTGAAGATGTTAGCAGAGTAATTCACGAGCATTACAAGCACACGTTGAACAAACCTGGCAATTGCTGGTGCCTCTCCTTCACCGTGCAGTGCTGCCAAGATCGCCCAGACCATGGGGACAACGCAGCGATAGTCTTTGGTGAGCTGAAGACCGGAACGAACGTCGTCGGGGCGACCCATTGAAGCACCCGCCTTTCGAGAACGCCAGCCTTCCGCCAGTAGCGTGTGATTCGAGATAGGCCCAGGTGGAGCACCGCCTCGAGCGACAAATTCGATCCAGCGATTCATCCACGAAGCATCGACAATGAACCAGATCTCCTTGAACTTGAGTTGGTTGCGGTCGTGCTTCATGACAAGCGCTAGCTCCAGTCGTCTGCGCTGAAGGAGGTCTTCGACTGAATCTGGAGGTGTTGAGTAACTGAGCCGACGTCGCTTTTCGGTGGAGCTGTCTTCTGTGGGGCTCTGTTCGTCGTCAATAGGAACGGCAGGGACATGGAAAATGAGACGGCGAGAAGAGCGACTGGAAGCTCCCAGCTTTTCGCGAATTGCTGCAAGAGACAGCGTCGACACATCCTCGCCGTTGATTCCGATCAGAACCGATCCGTGAGTGATTTCTCCATGCAGCTCGAGCTTTCCACGTGATCCATCAGGCAGGAGAGCAAAACCAAGTACAACAGCATGATCTTCGATATCGCCGTCAAGCGTCATCCCGATTGGCCCGGCCGGCACCAACACACTAACACGGTGCCCTGGCAGACCCTGTCCTGTCACTGATGAAGTCGGAGGTGCAGCTTCCATTCCCGTTACGTTCACAAACGAGGATTGAGAAGGAGAGTTTGGTGGCAATTGCACGCTTTCAGTTGTCGTGAACGTGGTCTGCGGCAACGAATTGGTAGGCGAGAGCATTGCTAGAGTTGAAGTGATGCCTCCCCACGACCAGCCCTTGCTGGTTTCGGCCACCGGAATTGAAGAGCTACCTGAGTTCCCTTGCACCCCACCAAGCAACTCGCGATTGTCATTGCCGTCGGAGAACTCGCTTTGTGGCTTGCGTTCGTCTAACGACTGTGGTGGTACTCGGAATCGAAGACGGCGTGTGAGCTGGCTCGTGTCTCTCAGCATTCGGCCAATGTCTTCGAGACTAGTCCTCTTGGCAATGAAGTTGTGCAGGTTGAGCCCAACCATCACGGAGCCGATTGTCACCACACCACTAGCTTCAATTGCGCCGCGAGAGCCGGACGGCGCAATACCAGCGAACTGCTCGATCACGGCTGCGTGGGCGCATGTGCCATCGAGAAGAATCCCAAGTGGGCCAGGAGGAACCTCCACTTCGACCTCTTTCCACTCCAGGATATTAAACCCATCGACAACGAAGATGCTCGAGCTTGTTGATGGCGATACGGGTGAATTGCTGTCCGATTTTGAAAACGCAGTGGCATCTCCGACACTTGTAGGCGAATCTGGAGGCGTGTGCGCTGGGTGCGATGCCTTACGCGGCGAGAACATCTTGAGCATGGTTGCCAACGTCGATAATCGATAAGAACCGGGTTGACTTCTTCGAGACGAATTGCGTTGTGAAACTCTGGCGCCAGTCGTGTGGCGGAGATTCTTGCGTGGGTGGATTTCGCCTTGAAGGATACATTCTGATCGGCAGCGGTGCCGTCCTCGACATCTGTTCCCCGGAAGGTGTTGGTGAAAAGCTAAATAGAGAGCATATGGGTGTTCTGAGTTGGGTGCACAGCATGTGCCTGCATGTTTACATGTATGAGCGACATCATTTGGAGCAACGCACAAACATTAGGAAGCTAGTAGTTGGAACATGGAAGGCATCTATCACTGGTTACTTGAGGCAGTCCGAGGCTAAGCTGATTGTTCTACAGGAGTAGGTGGAAGTTGGGAAAAGAAAGCGTGCGCAGTAATTCACTTGTTTGCTGGTCACTCGTTGGACGCCCATCGCCGGAGGTCATCCGCTCAATTCGAGCTAGCACTGGGCGCCGGCGGAGCGGCCGTGGCATTTGTCGATGATTCAGACGCCGCATCGCTCTGTGAGCCGTCGTCGTCGTTGTCGCTTCCGTGCTTGCTGCCGAGCGTGAGCGACTTGGTGAGCGAGATCGTGGCCTTGACCGTGCTGACGGCCGCCTTGAACTTGCGGCGAGCGTTGAACCTGCGCAGCTCCTCGAGCGCAGTCGTGAGCTGCACGTTCGCGACGTCCTCGCCCGTGATCCACTTGTGCTGCAAGAGCTGCTCGGCGGTCCAGCGTTCGGCGGGATTCAGCACGAGCATCTTGGAGATCAGGTCCTTGGCCTCAGCAGACACATCGTCCCAGTAAGGCGAGTCAAACTCGTAGCGTCCAGCCTTGATGATTCGGAAGAGCATGCCCTGGTTGTCGTGGTGGAACGGCGGGTACCCGCAGAGCAGTATGTATGTGATGACACCGATGCTCCAGATGTCGACCTCCTTTCCGTACGGCCGCGCCTGCAGGATCTCTGGCGCGACGTACCCGGGCGTGCCGCATGCGGTCACGAGGCCCTCGCTGACGGTGACCTTTTTGGCAAATCCAAAGTCGGCGAGCTTAATGTCGGCGTCGTCGTCGATGCTCGACAGCAGCAGGTTCTCGGGCTTGAGGTCTCGGTGGACGACGTTGGCGTCGTGGATGAACTTGATGGACTCCAGCAGCACCTTGACGAGGTCTCGCGCCTCTCTCTCTGAGTAGAAGTTCTTCTTGACGATGCGCTCGAAGAGCTCTCCTCCGGGCATAAACTCGGTGACGAGGAAGTAGTACCTGTCCTCCTGGAAGACGTCGTAGAGCTTGACGATGTGCGGGTGCTGCATCTCCTTGAGGATGGCGACCTCGGCCATGAGCGCCTCCAGGTCGTCCTTGCTCAGCTCGGCGCGCTTGATGCACTTGATGGCGAACTTCTCGCCCGTCGTGCGGTGCGTGGCCTCGCGCACGACCGAGAACGTGCCCGACCCGAGCTCCTTGCCGAGCGCGTACTCGTCCGCGAACCTCCGCGCGTGGGCCGGCGCGATCGGAAGATCAACGCTCTGCTGCTGGTCTTGAAGCCTCTCGCTCCTGGCCGACGCTGGCGGCACGAGGAAGCGCACGACGCGCTCGACGCCGCTCGTGTTGATGAGGATGTCGCGGATCTTGTCGAAGCTCAGCGGCCGCTGGGCGTCCGTGAAGTCGTGCTCGTTCACGCCAAGCAGCCGGCTGCCCGTCGCCACCTTGCCGCTCTGCTGTAGCACGCCCTGCTCGCCTGTGGCCGCGATGGGCCGGAAGCCGTCGACCACCACGTGCGAGCGCTCACCCCTGCGGTCCATGGACTTGCTCACGACGAGCCCTAGAGCGCCAGGGGGCACCGTCACGTCCACGCGGGTCCACTCGCTCATCTTGACGCTTGCCTTGGGCTTGAGCTTGACTTAGGAGAAAGGCGGAATGGCAGGTAAGAAGGGGGAAATCCTGGATACTTTGGAGAGGGGACTGGGGACTTTTTAAGAGAGTATGAGACATGCGGAGTGCGAGTGGTTTACCGCCGAGAGCGGATACTTTTGCGAGATACCGGACGAAAGCGGCGATTACTGTCGGGAAAAGGGAAAAGCAGCGTGTCGCGCTCGGCCAGATGGAGCGCGGCGCGCCGCTGGATTCTGACGGCGGCGAGCAGCAGCAGGGCGAGCTGGAGAGCTTCAAGGCCACGTCGTCGTTCGCTGCTGCCTTTGAGCGCGGTCCGGCGTCCAGTAAGCGCGTACGAGTCGAGATCCAGGGCGATGAAGATGGCGCTCAAGAAGCCCTCGAAAGCGATGGTGAGACCCCTTTTAGCTGCCTGCTGACGGCTTTAGACGGCTCAACTAACGGTTTTTGTAGATGTAATGAATGTCAAAAGGCTGCGAAGCGAGACGGAGGAACTGGCCGAGGAGATCAAGCACAGAGCCGACTTTCCAAGAAGCGACGAGATTCTGGAGGCTTTAGAGCGCCAAGCCGACCTTCTAAGGCATCAGGTTGAAGCCCAGGAGCAGCAGAGCCGCGTGCTGCAGCAGTTGGTGGAGCTTCTGGCCAGGAAGAAGCCCCCACCAGCGTCCAAGGCGCACCTTCTCCATGCTCCACATGAAGCGGAACATATGTAATTATTTATGGCAAACTGTGTTATAATCGTAATAGTTTAATAATTTGTGGCTATATATGTAATAAATTGAGTACATATGTGTAATTGAATGTAAAATCGCGGCTAGATGTGAGGTGGCTTGAGCTGCTGGTGTCCACAACACTTTGCCCCAGGAAAAGCCCACGAGCCCGTCGATCCGCGCCGATTGTCCGTCATGTTCAAGCGCTTCAGCGTCGAGGAGCACGTGAGCAGCAACAGCAAGGTCAAGTCGTCGCAGCAGCGCTCGATCCGCTCCAAGATCCTGGACGAGTACCCGCTGCTGGAGCCCTACATGGAGCTCGTGCTGCCCAAGAAGGCGCCTATGGTGGTCGCTAAGTGGTATGTTTTTTCTACATGGAGTTTGTTTTGTTTTTGTTGCTTCTCCTGCTATATGCAATGGAGCTAATGTTGTGATATCATCAGTCATAACCACATCCAGTTGGTGCTGCATGAGGGCGAGCCGCTCTTCTTCAACCAGCGCGACGGGCCTTTCATGCCCACGCTCAAGCTGTTGCACCGAAGTATGACCGTGGGAATATTTGATTGTGTTGTTGGGGGAGAAAATGCTAATGAGTTTGTGGTATGTGGTGTATAAAGTCCCGCACATTATGAAGACGGTGCGCGCGGACAAGGGCGCGATCCCGTTCGTGCTCTCAGGCGCCAACGTCATGTGCCCCGGACTGACTTCGGCCGGTGGCGACATGCCCGAGGAGCTCGAGGCTGGCACGCCTGTGGTACGAGTCGTCTTTCTTGTCATCTTAAGCTTGGAAAAAGGTGGTGACGGGGTTTTGACGTTTGTGGTGGTGTGCTTTGACAGGCCATCATGGCAGAGGGCAAGGAGCTGGCGATGGCAATAGGCATCCTGACGCTGTCCACTGACGACATGTGCGTTTCCAAGTTGTAGAACCTGGCGACTTATAACTCGTTCACGGGCTCATATTGTGTCTCGTATTTTACAGTCGCAAGGTGAACAAGGGCGTTGCGATTGAGATGATGCACTTCCTGGGCGACGACCTGTGGATTTGCCCGCGCATCGACTGATCGGGCGATGCAAGAAGGATCTACAATGCAGTAGCTGCCCCACCCACCCATTCTTGAGTGTCGTCTTGATGAAGATCAACCACAACAAGTACAGCTTGAACACCTGCGTCCTCTCCTCGAATGGCTACAGTAACACTCGATTTATTTGCTTCAGGTCCTGTTTAGATCTGCGCTACCTCGCCCCCTCGATTCGATTCCTGACTGCTCTCATTGCTAGTGCTAGAATTTCCACCCTCGTTCTTTGTTTTGAGCGGACCCGACTTTGAATTGCTCTTGTTTGCATCGCTCGGCCGCAGCAATTTTCCTGCCGCGTCACGGAACTTCCAGTCAAAATTGTGTGTGTTCACGTCCGCAATCGTGGGCTGTGTCTCGATGCCGCCGCCAATAAGCGAGTTTTCGATCCGGAACGCAGGCGGAGCAGAAGGCGGTGGGCCTAGATCCCCGTCACCTCCATCAGTGGAGTTCTGCAGCAGTAGTGAAAGATCTCGAGATGGGGGCGGTCCAAGTGGAGGAGGGTCGATTGTATTCTGCTGAGGTAGCTTTGGCTTGGAGCACTGGCCCAAGCTGTCGATCCCGCCACCGATGAGAGAGTTTTGGATTGTAAAAGGGGGCGGGGCAGAGGGTGGAGGTCCCAGTGCGTCGTCATCTGATCCATCATCGAGCAATCGTTGGATACCTGAGTCGGAAGTTGTGGATCCCCCGTTAAATTGCGCCGTAGGAACCACTGGCGATGAAGAGGTCGACGATGCTGACCGCTGGAGTCTGTGCTTAGTCACGTTCGAAGTCGCGAGCGTCTGCGAGAACTGCTGCGCGTGGTCGATCGCAGATTGCAGCGCACTCAGGGGATTGAACTTGTATTCTTTGACAGCCTCGTCCGCTGGCGTTGTCATGGAAGGTGCCGACGAAGTCGAAGCTGTGGACTGCGATTCGATCGATCCCGACTGGATGGTAGCCGTCGACAGCGCGTCCAGCGCTGACTGATACTGCTGCGATGACGACGCCAACTGATGCAGCGCTGAAGATCCTGCAGCCATCGGCTTTGAGGTTCCAAGCCCCAGCGAGGTCGCAGGCAAAGAGTGTAGAACCCCACTCGAGGATCCTGAGAGCGGGAAGCTCGGGCCTGTAGCCGACGGGAAGTGCGGTCTCAGCAGCTCACTGAGCGCGCCAAGTCCATCACTGTCCGTCCTAGAAAACAGCGGGTTGGACGCCGGTGGAGGCGGCAGCAAGTCCGCCACACTCGTCGTCGTCGAGCTGCCCGTGGTGCTGTCCAGCTGGAGCCCCGACAGCATCGATCCGAACGTCGACGACGTCGACGCCGCCGCCATGGCACCGCTAAAATCCCCCGAAACTGCAGACACAGAGCTCGAGGAGGAGGACGACGACGCCAGGAGCGCGTCGCTATTAACATCTCGGGGCCTCCGCTTCTGCTGGTAGAAAATCGGCACGTGCTTGCGGTTCGGCCGCGGCTTGGGCGGCGAGTCGGGCGACACGGGCGCAGCCGCCGCCTTCCTCCTGCCTGGGGGTTTGGCGTCGGCTGTTGGGGGTGCCAGGCCCAGCATTAAACCCAGCGGCTGGTCCTTCCTCAGGATCTTGACGCGCAACGTGCCGCTCTCGGCCTTGGCCGTCAGCGCGTTTTCCTTGAACTTGCGCTTGCCGCCGGCGCCCTCGGCGTCTTCGGCGGCGTTTAGAGAGCGGCGGAGAGCGGTTAGCGACGCGGTTAGAGGCGCATTTAAGGCGCTACGAGCTCGCACCTGGAGCCTCCATGAGCTACTTGTTGGGGCGAGGTGGTGTGGTTGTATCGGCGGGAATTTGAGAGAGTGCGGAATGTTGGTGCAGCCATTTCGCGATGTGGAGCGGGATAGATGGGGTGCTAGAAGGCGGTGTGGAGCGATGGATGCTTGTCTTTGGCGCAGCATCCGCCACCAACGATTTTCTTGAGGGAATGGACACCTTGTGGCTTTTTCATCCATCACGCGTGTGAATCATGTCATGATCACTAGGGTCACGTGGGACTTGGTGGTGCGAGGACACGCAGGTTTCTGGCTCTGGAAGGTTGTGTTCCATGGGCCCAAGCAGCATGACGACCGCACAACAAAATCTTCGTCATAAAGATGTTTTCCTGTGGAGTAGACAAAGCCCCCAACATGAAGATGAAAATCGCAAAGATGTTTTTTGTGTCGGGCACCGCTTCGGGAAGAGCATCGACTGCTCTTCACGGCCTCAAAGTGTGTTCATTAGATGTGTTTTTTGTTTGTTCAGAGCTCTCCGTCTCCACCTCCGCGGTGAAGGAACTACTGACAAGGAAGGCGCCTAAGCGGCCTCCTCCTCCGGCTCGTAGGCCGTAGCAGGCTGCTCGACGTTGCGGTAGCCAACCTCCGGCAGGTACTCGCCCTCGGCGACGAACTTGCGGGGAAGGTCCAGCGTCGTCCACACGTCCTCGAGCGCGCCCATCAGGTCGTCCACCATCTCGTCCGTGTGGGTCGGGAGCGGCGTGAGACGCAGACGCTCCTCGCCACGCGGCACCGTGGGGAAGTTGATAGGCTGCACGTAAATGCGGTACTTCTCCATGAGGATGGCCGAGGCCTCCTTCACCTTGACGGCGTCGCCGACCATGACCGGGATGATGTGCGACACGCTCGGCAGCAGCGGGAAGCCCGCGTCGACTAGGCGCTTCTTCAGGTCAGCCGAGCGCGCGTGCATAATCTCACGCTCCGTCTGGCTCTCCTTCAGGTGCATGACCGAGGCGCGCGCGCCAGCTGCCATCATCGGCGGCATCGACGACGAGAAGATGAAGCCCGAGGCGGTCGAGCGCATGGCGTCCACGAGCGGGGCCGAGCCAGCGACGTAGCCGCCCATGATGCCGTAGCCCTTGGCCAGCGTGCCCGTCACCATTGTGATGCGGTCGAGGCAGTTGTCGCGCTCGGCGACACCAGCACCGCGGTTGCCGTACAGGCCCACAGCGTGCACCTCGTCGTTGAACGTCATGGCACCGTACTTGTCCGCCAGGTCACAGATCTCGTGCAGCGGGGCGACCGTGCCCTCCATGGAGTTGACACTCTCGAAGAGGATGAGCTTGGGGGCGTCCGGGTCCGTCTTGGTGACGGCGGCGAGCTTGGCCTCGAGGTCGGCCATGTCGTTGTGCTTGTAAATGTACTTGCGGGCGCCGCTGTGTCGGATGCCCTGGATCATGGACGCGTGGTTGAGCGAGTCGGAGAACATGATGAGTCCGGGGAAGATCTTGGGCAGCGAACTGATGACCGAGTCGTTGGCGACGTAGCAGGACGTGAACAGCAGCGCGCCCTCCTGCTGGTGCAGATCGGCGAGCTCGCGCTCGAGCAGCACGTGGTTGTGGTTGGTTCCGGAAATGTTGCGGGTGCCTCCGGATCCGGCGCCGGACTTGTTCAAAAAGTCGTGCATGGCCGCGAGCACCTTGGGGTGCTGGCCCATGCTGAGGTAGTCGTTCGAGCACCAGGCGATGACCTCCTTGGTGCGTCCCGAGTCTTCGTGGTGGGTGGCGCGCGGGAACTGGCCGCGCTTGCGCTCGAGGTCGGCGAACGTGCGGTAGCGGCCCTCGCGCTTGATGTTGTCGATGGTCGTCTCGAACCCGCGGCGGTACTGCTCGCTCGAGAGCCCGCCCATGCGGCGCTGCGGGGTCGCCACCGTGCGGAACTTGGAGACGGCCGACGAGTACGGCGTGCCCGTCTGCTTCTGCTGGTGCTGGTTCTGGCGCTTGAGCTCAGCGATGCGCGCCAGCGTGGCCGCCGTGGTCGCCGTGGACGTCGGGTGCGCCTGCGACGAGCCCGCGCCGGCCGTGGCCGCGCCCATGACCGTGCTCATGTGCGGGCAGAGCTTGGCGAGCTGCGAGATGTTGGGCAGCAGCGCAGCGCGCGCCGTCGGCAGCGCGTGCATGAAGGGGCAGCGGGAGGCCGCCTGGACGCGCGAGGCGGCGACTGCAGCTCGGGTTAGCGCCATTAGATCGAACGCTTGGAAGCCTAGCAGGAGGAGAAAGGACGGAGAGCTTTGAGGTCTGCGGCTCGGATTCCGGAATGAGCCTCGGTTTGGTTATGGAGAGGGGGGTGGTGTACGGTTTTGGTAACTGGCCTTATAGTTCTGTGAGTGGGGGAGGTCATCCCTCCTGGTAAAGGTCACGCGGTGGTGGGTGGGGGATAGAGTTTGTGCGGGCTGGACCGCTGGAATGGCGGAGGAGTCGGGAGGGGAAAACCTTTTTTTTGGAGCGTGGGCTGTGTGTATAAGAAACGCGCTGACCGCCGGGAGGGTTACGATGGAGCGAGCGAGTGGATGGGACCGAGGGTTACGCAGGGCGGGAGATGACGACGGCGCCTTTGTATGCTCAGCTTGTGTAGTGATGGCGTTTGTTTATCTTTCCCGAGCTTGGATAGCAGCCGGCTTTGGTGAACCTGTAGAAGGCGGGCAGGTCCCACCATGTGGACCGTCGGGATCGCTGGCGTATGCCGTGTCAATCGAGACGACACCGTTGTGCTCAACGAGTTTGCACCTTTCTGCATGGTCGAGAGGTGTCGATGATGGAGTTTTAACGCTCTAACGCTTTACCGCTTGAAGAAATCGACAGTGATGATATGCATTGCATGATTCTTGCAGCGAAAGAGCTGGAAATTGCAAGAGCCACGCGGTGTTTCGTTGCGTTCAGGTCTGCAAGGAGACGCGCCGAGTCGCTCGCAACACTCGAAACGTCCGTCTTCATGCGGCTCACTCCTGTTGAACGTGTTCACTACAAACTGTGGGCCGACCTGAGCTCTACAATGCGGCGAGCATTTGTTGCCCGATAGGCGTGGCACCGTCGCCCAGATCGCGACTGTAAAGGCTCGAGGCTCGAAAGCTGGAGGCGTCGCCATGACGCTATTTGCATATGTTGCGTGATCGGCATATGGATCCTCGGCAGCCCCGCACCGCCGAAACGATGTCAGCTCGCGTTGGGAATCTCTCGCCAACACCTTGAAGCAGCTGAATCCGCGGCACCGATGTCCGCCGTCGGGTTACGCTCGCCACCTTCAAGGGTTACGCTTCGGGAAGCACAATCCCACAGGCGGTGTCGTGTCGAGCATCTTCATTTTGCTGATACTCATCACTTTGTGGTGATTCACCGACTTTGCCACCGGAACGATGGCTGAGTTGGGCTTGGAGATGCAGGGCGAGTGGTCGAGTGGCACGCGTTTGGTGTGCAGGTGCCGCGTGCCTTCCTGGACTTCTGGCGTTTCAAGCATTTTGCGTTTTTCACGTTACCGTATCAAAGTTCAGATGGGTGCTTGGATTTGGTGGTGGATTGGTTGGTTGTTGGCTGGTGGTCCCGTCTCCAGCTCAAATGAGCTTCATGAGCTTTGCAACACCAGAGCTCCTGGTGACCGATTTGGAGCGAATCATCGTTGTGACTTCGGCCGACTTGCCCCACCACGCGCCATTTACTAGACGCACTTGCTGATCCTGCGGACGGTATCAGCTGTGCTGCACACAACGCGCGTGGCCTCTGAGCTGCTCATTTTGCTCATTTTGCTCGTTTTGCTCGTTTTGCTCGTTTTGCTCGTTTTGCTCGTTTTGCTCGAGGTTTCCTCGTTCTGGGCTATTGGTTTTTGTCGAGACCGCACAACAGCGGCGATCACCAGATCCACTAGACCTTGCTGGTCGCACTGTGTCGTGTCGGCCCTTGGTGACTAGAATTTCCGGTATTGAGACGGTCTCGTTCTTTACGCTGTTTGATACCTGTTCATGGCGGCGTCACCACTCATTTTAAAGTCGTAGTGTTCGGGCAATGGTCATTTTCATCTGGGTGGTATCGCTGTCGAACAGCTTCTCAGCATCGCTGCCACCATCGACATCGATAGCAGCCGCTCTTGCCGATACAGTATCGGCGATACTATCTTTGCAGGTCGAGCACGATCGGTTCAATCTCGGACAGGACGAGTACTGGCCGAACACGACAAGAACCAGCCATGCAACCTAAATGACATCGAAAAGGCGAAAGGGACAACAGAAGCGTGCTGTCCCTCGAGGCCGTCTGTGTATTTTGGCACGCTCGCTCATAGAACCTCGACAAACCCAAGCAGCTTGCTAACCGCATGGCTCTCGCTCGGAATCCTGTCAACTGTTAGGCTGTACTTCGTTTTGAGACCGTAGACCAAGCCGAGCAATAAAGGAAGTGTGCTTGTTTGGTTCAATTCATGCGCGTCGTGAAGTAGTTTGGTGATGGGATCAACGTCAACAACTTGCTGGGTGTTTTTCGTTAGTGAGTCTGGCTTAGGTGATGTGATTCTGATTGCGAATGGGGGCACCTCTGCACCAAGACCCGCGACTGCTGACTTGCCTAGTCGCTCGCAGCATAACTTTCTTGAGCTGCCGCTGAGGAATCTAGACATCATCAGACTCCGAAAATAGGAGGACATGTAGTCGGTTGTGGTGTTTTTGCAACTAGTCATTCTGGTTGTCTTACTGGTGCTTGCTCGCGCCATGGTCCTCCCGTTGTGTGAGAGCCCTACGGTCGAGCATGTGACCCCCATCTACACCCTAGAGGCGGCGCGAGTTCTGCCCAAGATTGATCTGCTACGAACCCCACTCTCGACCGTAATGAAGCTCGACTCGGGTCCACATCGGACTTTCATGAAGTTCATGCGGAAGCACTTCGCAAAAGCTGGAACGCTTTACCGAATTGGCGCTGTGCTCGGCATCGTCGCGATCCTCACACCACGAGAAATCGGAGTATGGTTTGCTGCGCCTTCTGGATTATTGACTTTGCCAAGCTGGTTCATGACGCAAACAGCACTCAGCATCGACATGATGGGCATCACGATCCGCCAGTTTGAGTTTTGGTATTTTTCAGTGCTCAATGTGGTGACGTGGGCTATACTCGCGTCGATTTATTGCGATTTCCGTATTGTCAGCCTCATTGGAGCCTTTCTGGGATCCCAGAGTATCATCTTCATCGATGCCAACTTCCGCACGATCGTTCATGCCATCAAGAGCAGCATTGTATCAGTCCCGGCCGTAGTGCTTGTCGCAGCTCTTACTTTTCTTCGGCGTATCGACACAGATGACAGCAACTTTCGTGTTATCTCTATTGCGGGTGTTCGCGTTGAGCTTGCTGATCTCTGCGCAAACTCGGCCGCCACTCTGGCCATCTTCATTGCCCGCAAAGCCTACAACAAACGAAAACTGCTGCTGAAGAAAAACCACGGACTGCGGACAATTCGATGTGTAGTATTCCGAGCAAGACTCGTGATGCGGCAGCAGCGAGAAGACTACGTGGTTCCCGGTCAGCAGCAAGAAGCTGGAGAAGGCAGTGGTTCGTGGACATATCGCGATCCAGTTTTCGCCTCTCGAGCGGCCATCCCGGGGCGATTCGGCACGCGGCATATCGACTCAGAGTACAACATGGGGTTGCACAACTTTCGAATACCAGCAGCTCGACCATCGCGCTCGTCACCCCAGACCGTTCAGCAAGTTACTTTGTTCCCTCCCAAAATCAAGGCTGTTGACGTACGTCGCACGCTGCTTCGTACTATTCCCCAGTCACAAACAGACCCGGGATTGTATTCTGCGCCTATGGCTTGTCCGCTATGCCGTTGGGGTTTGCTACTCAGTGGAACTGCCAGCCTTGTATTGACGCCGTGTGCTTTGCTAGCCCATCCAACGACAACAACTCCGACGAGGCAAACGGCGATGGCTATAGCGTCATTGGTCTCCACAGTCATGACTTGTGCTCCAATTGTGGCCAATGCTCAACGAGACGTTCTCCGCGCGTTGCTGCACAATTTTGACTTTATGTTCACTTCGCTGCAGTTCGCAGTCGCAATGCTCATGCTGTGCGATATGACGCTGTGGACTTGGCGCTCGGCGGCTGTGCTGGCGTGGTTCATCGGTTTCCAGACTGTGCTGATCGCCGATGCAGTGACGCCTCCTATAAGACATTCGTTCGGACTGAGCAAACGTCTTACTGTCCCCACATTGGCGCTGTCATTGTCTGCCATGATCGCCCTTGTCTACGCACTGCTCTTCACGGATACTGTGTTGCTGGCGGACCGAACTTTGCTGTCGCTAGAGATTGTGCCTGGCCGTCAAGTGACTGTGCAATCCAAGAGCGTACTGCTCAACCGATTGCTGACGCTTATCGTCTGGGGGCTGAGATTGTTGTGGGACGCCGCTGTCGGCGCCGAGGAAGAACTGACATTCATCCGTGGATCACTCGACTATTACTCGCCGCTCGAAATGTTCCCACCCGTGAGCGAGGTCGCCATCACGCCATTATCGATTGTCCCGGCCGCGAAAGCAGCGAAAAAGTTCAAGACGCTCGTCAAGAAGGGCCAGTCGCTGCGACGACAAACGATGAGTGCAGGACGGCAGCACCTTTCCAAGCCGAGACGCCCCATGTCTGTGTTTTGAGTAAACTCGTAGACTTTTAACGCTGAGGAGGAGGCCATGTCTTCAACAGCATTTTTGCCAAGAACATGTGTGATTTGCAGAGCTGAATATGCAGCTGGTGTCGGGTTCTTGGTCCACAGACGTCTGTACTACAGCCGCCAATGCCCATTCTGCCTTGCCAATCAGTTTGACCAGCTTCATTATCCATACGATGTTCCCACTCGTCCATATCCCCTCCTTGCAACTTTTCCTTCATCACCACCACCATCAACTTTTGCTTCGTCTAATCCCATTTGATCACCAGGATTAGTCTTAGCATCGAAAACCACAAGAAAATCTTTTCCAACGGCGGCACAAAATCCTCAAAAGTATTCCTCTTCCAAATCTCACATACTCCACCAAATACATTCGCACCAGTCGTTTATATTAACGTGTCACCCTGTACATGTTTTGCTTTTCGTGCGTCACTCGACCCTTCATCATTTCCAGACTTGCCAAGCCGAGCCGAGCCTACCAGCAGTCAAGATGAGCGCTCCTGTCGAAGAGAAGAAGCTCTGGGGCGGCCGCTTCCGGGGAAAGGTGGACCCGGTCATGGACAAGTTCAACGAGTCGCTGTCGGTGGACCGGCGCATGTGGCGCGCGGATCTGGAGGGCAGCCAGGCGTACGCCCAGGCGCTCGAGAAGAGCGGCGTTTTGACTACCGCCGAGGCTTCCACGATCGTCGACGGGCTCGAAGCCGTCAAGGGCGAGTGGGCAGCGGGCGCCTTCGTGGTGAAGGAGGGCGACGAGGACATCCACACGGCCAACGAGCGGCGGCTGACGGAGATCGTGGGCGCCGTGGGGGGCAAGCTGCACACTGGTCGCAGCCGTAACGACCAGGTCGCCACGGACGTGCGGCTGTACCTCAAGAGCGTCATCGTGGACATCCAGGCGGCGCTCAAGGAGCTCATCGGCACGGCCTCGCAGCTCGCGGAGACCCACGTGGACCTGCTCATGCCCGGATTTACTCACCTGCAGCCTGCCCAGCCGCTTCGGTTTGCTCATTGGGTGCTGTCGCATGTGGCTCCGTTGCGTCGCGATGCGGAGCGGCTTGCGGATCTGACCAAGCGCGTTGACTACCTGCCGCTTGGCAGCGGAGCTCTGGCTGGGAACTCGTTTGGATTGGACCGAGAGGCGCTCGCGACCTCGCTGGGCTTTGGGAATGTGACGCCCAACAGCCTGGACGCCGTGTGCGACCGGGACTTCATCGCCGAGTTCCTCTTCTGGGCGTCCCTGCTCATGGTGCACTTTTCGCAGCTGTCGGAGGACCTCATCATCTACAACACGCTCAAGTTCGTGACCATGGCCGATGCCTACAGCACGGGCAGCTCGCTCATGCCGCAGAAGAAGAACCCGGACGCGCTCGAGCTGCTGCGCGGCAAGTCGGGCACGGTCGTCGGCCGCCTCAACGGCTTCCTCGTCACGCTCAAGGGCCTCCCGCGCTCGTACAACAAGGACCTGCAGGAGGACAAGACGGCGCTCTTTGATGTCGTTGACACGGTGCAGGACTGCCTGCAGATCGCCACGGGCGTGCTCGCCACCATGACGCCCAACGGCGACAAGATGCTCGACTTCCTCGTCACCGAGATGCTCGCGACCGACCTGGCCGAGTACCTGGTGCGCAAGGGCGTGCCGTTCCGTGAGACCCACCACGTGGCTGGCGCCGCCGTCCGCCTCGCCGAAGACACGCGCAAGCCGCTGAGCGCCCTCACACTCGAGGAACTGCTGACGCTGCACCCCAAGTTCGAGCCCGACGTGGCCGACGTGTGGAACTTCGAGGCCAGCGTCGAGCGCAAGAACGTGACTGGCGCCACAGCCAAGGTCTCGGTCGAGAAGCAGATCGCCGAGATCAAGGCGTGGCTCGCCACCGAGCAGTAGGCATGCATTCCTTGCCGATGTTGGCCGAGCCCTCTAATCTACCTCAATCCATTTACCATAGTCAACTTTTCCGCTGGTGCTTCTGGTCGCATGATGAATGCCCTGCTGATGGATGAAGGCGAGCTTCAACCAATCTACTCCGATCGATTTACCATATTTGAAGTAGTCAACTTTCCTGCTGTGTTGCTGTTCCCATTGATGAATTCCTCGCTGATGGATAACGGACGAGCTCCGTGTAGTTTCCCTCGATCCACTCAGCAATAGTCCAAGCCTAGAAGAGTCCCATAGATGCTTGTCAACCAACAAAAAGAAGCTCACCATGAGCAAGCAAAAAACTTGAAAAAAAGCTTGCATCGAGGTGCGCTCGTGTTTTGGCTTACAAGCCCGCTCTCCTGTCCACTACTGGCGACCATAAGCTTCTCCGTCTCCTCTCCAGCCCCATAACAACCGCAACAAATGCTTAAAAGCCGCTGCGTTCACCAAAAAAAAACAAAACAAACCGTTAGTGATGAAAAATCTCCATCTCCCCCAATACGAAAACATCTCAAAACTCGTACGCCTTCTTGCGCTGCAGGATAAAGTCGATCATGGACCCGATCTTGCGGTTGGCGTGGCGGATCGTCTGCTCCTCGGCCTTGCGCTTGCGGCGCTGCCACTTTTTCTCGTGGAAGCGCTTGCGCTGCAGCGTCTTCATGACGCCGTCCTCGTTCATGATGCCATGCAGCCGCCCAGCCACGCGCTCCGCGTCCTGGCCCTCCCGCACGTGGATGTAGATCGATCGCGTCTGCTGTACCGGCGCCTGGAGCTGAGCCTGAGCCGGGGCCTGCGCCATGGCGCGCCTGGCGCCTCGCATGAGCGCCGCCACCACCATCTTGGCTTGCTTTAGGGGTCTAAATGAACACTGGCTGCCCTTCCCCCTCCGCTGACTCCCCGGTATGCACACATATCCGCAACTTTCTCTCTGGGTAACGGCTATTTCAGGGGTAAATCTTGGAATTAGCAACGGGTTTATGTAAATATTTTATAGAAAGGACATGACAAATGGCAGCTTGGAAAAAGAGGTTTGTGGGGGAGATGGCGGCGATCGTGGATGCGGAGGTGCCCGAGGCGAGCCTGAAGAACCTGGTGGCGCAGCAGTCGCTGCAGTGGATCTTCGTGGGAGGCAAGGGCGGCGTGGGCAAGACGACGACGAGCTGCTGCCTGGCCGTGCAGCTGGCGCAGGCGCGCGACAAGGTGCTCATCGTGTCGACGGACCCGGCGCACAACCTCAGCGACGCCTTCGGGCAAAAGTTCACGCGCGAGCCCACGCTCGTGCACGGCTTCGACAACCTCGCCGTCATGGAGATCGACCCCACCGTGGACGTACGTGCGAGTTGGAGTGCTTTTGCTTTTTCTCCTTCTTCTATCGCATACTGACCAACTTTTTGCCTATCAACACCAACTTTTCTCCATGTGAACACCAATGTTTTCCCATGCCAACACCAACTTCCCCCCATGCTCAAACTAACGCTCAAACTAACCTTTCCCTTGAACCAACCGGCTTTGTTCTAACCAACTTTTCCCCATGTCTACGCTAACTTTTCTCCATGCCACCACCAACTTTGTCCATGCTCAAACCAACTTTTTTTCTGCCATGTCAACGTCAATTTTTTTTCAAACTTGGGGATATTAGCTGGAGGAGCTGAGTGCCGACGGGGTGCAGGGCGCCGAGGCCGGGGGCATGGCGTCGTTCATGAAGGACCTGTCGAACTCGATCCCGGGCATCGACGAGGCCATGAGCTTCGCGGAGCTCATGAAGCAGGTGCAGAGTATGGATTACTCGGTCATCGTGTTCGACACGGCGCCGACGGGCCACACGCTGCGGCTGCTGAGCTTCCCCACGGCGCTCGACAAGGCCTTTGACAAGATCCTGTCGCTGAGCAACCAGTTCTCAGGCATGTTTTCCCAGTTCTCGGCGCTGCTGGGCGGCGCGCTGCCCTCGCAGGAGATGCTTCTCGGCAAGCTTGAGCAGACGCGTGAGGTTATCCAGAAGGTGAACGCGCAGTTCAAGGACCCGGAGCGCACCACCTTTGTGTGCGTCTGCATCCCCGAGTTTCTCTCGCTCTACGAGACGGAGCGCCTCGTGCAGGAGCTCACCAAGTTCGACATCGACGTGCACAATGTGGTGGTCAACCAGGTGCTCTACCCTGAGGAGGGCACGGCGTGCAAGAACTGCGTCGCGCGCCAGAAGATGCAGCAGAAGTACATTGACCAGATCTACGACCTGTACGAGGACTTCCACGTCGTCGAGATGCCGCTGCTCAACGAAGAGGTGCGCGGCGTGCCGTCGCTGCGGGCCTTCTCCGAGTACCTGCTCACGCCGTACGAGCCGACTAGCTAGGTGGTCGCTCATGACACAAGTGTGTGATGGCGATTCCAGAGAAAATCACTCGACTAGACAAGAGGAAGTATGACACGAATGCATTCATTTTTTCCATCGGCACGCGGTGCTCCCTAGTCGCTATCGCTGTAGTCCGCCACCAGGCTCGCAACCACGGGCTTGGCCGCAACCTTCTTCTTCCCGGTGCCAGTCTTCTTGGTCTTCTTCTTGATTACCACAGCGATCGCTGGCTTGACCAGTGGTTTGGAGGGCACTTTTTCAACCACAGGTTTCTTCTCTCCACCTTCCACCTGCCGCTTCTTCCCATTGACATCACTCGAAGCCGTCACCTGCTGCTTGGCCCTGGCAAAAGCCTGCCTCGCAATCTCTTGGTCCTCCATCATCTGCTTCTTGATCTCTTCCTCACCAACTTCCTTCTTTCTCCCTTTTTCCTGGTTCTGCTGTAGCAGCGCGTCCGTGTCGACTCTCGCGTGGCGCTGGTTGATGGCCTTGATCTCGTCCAAAGCGTCCAAAATGTCCATTTCTCGCTTCGAGTCGAGCGTCCTGTTCTCCAGCGCCTTCATGGCGTCCCCTTTTTCCTCCTCGTCCTTCTGTAAGTCGGCCGCCGCCTGCTCGTCCTCCTGCTCCCTCCAGGGCTCAAAGTTCCGCTGCGCGCCGTGCTCGGCCGTGTAGTCGCCGCGCTTCGGGTCCGTCTTGAACGTGATCTCGGCCGAGCACGTGACGCACTTGATGTAGAACCGGTAGATGCGGATCCCGTGGTACGTCTCCTCGAGCACTTCCTCCTTGCGCGAGTTGAACTTCTTGCCGCGGTACATGTACTCGCCGCAGGTCGCGCACTGCAGCGAGAACGGGAGCATCATGCGCACCTCCACCTGCGCGTTCTTGGGGCGCTTGCGGCGAGGCACCAGGCTCGGGTCGAAGTCAGGGGGAAAGTACTTGTTCAGCACTTTGCGCTCGCCCATGTTGGCTCGATTTGCTTGGGAATTCTTGGGCTTTTTGTGAGTGGTGTTGGGGTTTTCTTGGGGGGGGGAATTATGCTGGCTTAGACAGGTTACGGGTTTGATGTAGGGGGTTTTCGCGTTGAGATGTGCATTGGTGATGCAAGATGTGTGTTTTCGTGGCCAGGTGCTGAGGTGGAAGTGATGAAAAAGCGATGGTCGAGATGATAGTTTGTCCATCGGGGTTTGGAGACTTTTGTGGTCGACGAAATAGCTATGTACTAGGTGAAAGAACGGAATGTGAAAATCATGTGGAGGAACGCTACGTCTATCCATTACTTTGAGGGATTCGTGTTGGCGCTTTCATAGCCTCTCTGCTAGTGTAATACCACGCGGAATTTGACCATCAAGTCGTCTTGTCTCCCGAACAGCGAAAGCTCGAAAAGAAAACAAACTCATCCAGTTTCGCAAATGCACGCGCGCTTGCGTCTCTAGCTCAGAGCTCGCATGGAGATCTCACGAATCCATGAACTCCAATAACATATATGTAGCAAGTTGGCCGATTTATCCCCATTGCAAGCCAGAACCCCAGCCGCACGACGTTCAAGCTCGAAGCAGTGGCAAAAAAGCGATGGTCAAGGCAACTGGCCCTCATGTTTCTCAATCATTGTTTGAGCCTAGTCAATGCAGCAAACCAATGGTCCGAATCCATATTCATGCAGAGGAAAGCTACGTCAATCCAGTGATTTGAAGCGATCCACTGGCACTCTCATAACCTATCTGCCGGTAAACGGCAAAGGCACACCTCACGCAATACGTCGTCTTGCCTCCTAACTGTGAAAACTCAAAAAGTCGGCACTCCATCCAGTTTCACAAACGCACGCACGCATTCTCCAGCGTCCTTCTTGTGTTCTCACGAATCCGAGAACAAGTCCAGCGTC
>JAASGX010000408.1:0-22720 GCA_023334415.1 Phytopythium chamaehyphon | reverse complement strand
CTTTATTTTGCTTTAGATTGCGTCGTCGGGACGCTACTTCCACATTGATTTTGGTCACTTTCTGGGGCACTTCAAATACGGGGTACGATTTTCTAAAGTCCGACGATGTTGTGGCGCTCAAGTGCTTACGATATTGCCATGAAATACGTAGATGGGAATGCGGCGGGAGCGCACGCCGTTTGTGTTTACGCGCGAAATGGCTCACGTTCTTGGTGGCACAGAGGGCAAGGAGTTTGTCAAGTTTTCTCACACAGCATGCACAGCGTATAACGTCGTGCGCAAGCATATGCATCTGCTGGTGTCGCTGTTGCTGCTCATGGTGCCGGCCGACATGCCTGAGCTCACGGGCCGCGATGACATTAACCACATTGTCCAGACGCTGCGCCCCGAACTGTCAGAGGAGCAAGCTGGTGAGGCCTTCGAGCACACAATTCATTTCTGCCTCGATAGCAAGTTCAAGCGCCTGGACAACACGATCCACCTGATCGCGCACGCCCTTAGCTAGTGTCCCGGCAAGCCGAGAAAGAAGGAGAGCGCTTAACTTATCGGGTGCAGAGTCGAGAAGCGAAGCAGTGCGCTGGAGGCAAGTCAGATGGGACCAAGTGCAACACCGGGCTCAATCTTCTGGCAGTGGTCGTGCCTGGCTATATCATCGTCGGACGTCAGTAGTGCCCAAGCAATATGCGGCAGCAGCATGGTGCTATGTTTTGTTTTTCCTTTAGGCATGGTTTGGGCGTCATCCCGCCCGCTTCCGTCGGCAATCGTTCAAGAATTGAAAGTATCCGTTTGGATTTTTACATTGTATATGGTGCGGGTGCTGTATTTTTTCCACGACTCACTTGCTGTGTAGTGTGATCGAGCTGGCAGCTTTGTGGCGGAGTCTACACTAGCCACTCGAACATTATGGCAAGCTTTTCCCACACCTCGTCTGCATGAACAATGAACAATTGCTGCTCTCTATTACTGTAGCCATTCATCGACTGCTTACCGCCGGAAACGCGGGTTCCGCCCAGGGTTACTCAGCCGCAACTCGCCAACACCACGCTTCTTGCGACGTTCATTGGAATCACCCTCGTCTGTGCCCCTCGGTTCTCCACCGCCACGTCTCTCCTGCTTCCGTCTCTCGCTCTGAGGGATGAATGACATCTCGCGCATGTAGCCACCCGAAGCAGCTTCCTCCTTCTTGAACGCGCTGCGCTCACGCTCCTCGACACGTTGCTGCCGCACTCGTTCAGCCAGCGGCAGCTTGGCGAGCTGCTTCTTCTGCTTCTGAGCCGCGCGGTCCTTGGACGATCCGAACGACATCAGGTCACCCACCTTTTCACCCGCCGCAATCTCGTAGAACGAAGGTGCCCTCCGCTTGGGGGCCGCCTTTTTGTTCGCAGGTTCATCATCCTCCGACTGCGACTCATCCTCTTCCTCTTCCTCCTCGGTCTCCATCTCTTCCTCATCGCTGACACGATCGAACCGGCCACCAATGTCATCTTCCTCTTCATCGTCGTCGTCATCGCTGCCAGCATCGCTGTCCATGTCTTCATCCTTCTTCTTCTTCGTGTTAGCAGCGTTCGGGTGAAGCAGCCTGTACGTGTCGCTCTCTTCATCCACCTCGAAGTCCTTGGACGTAAACATGCGCGAGAAACGATCGTCGGCCATTGGGTTGGCAAACGCTGGGGTCTCTGGGTCCTCGCCATCTTTCTGCTTCTTGCCCTGCTTCTTCTTGGCCTTGGCCTCCGCCTCGAGCAACCGCTCGGCCACTGCACGATTGACTTTGGGCAGGCGCCGCTGGATCGAGATGCGATTCTTCTGTTTGGCTTCCAGCTTCTCTTGCAGCTTCTGCTTGCGGTAATCGGCGTATGCGAATGGTTCAGCGATTGCCTTAACTTTGCCGTACAGCCGCGCATCCATGAAGAAACCGTGCATGTACGCCTTCAGCAGCGGTGTACCGATCATGTGCTCGAGGCCGAACGAGGAAATCTCGCCGCGCGTAACGAACTTGTAGTCGTCGTAGACCGTGGTCTGCGCCTGCTCCTCGAGCTCCTCCGTCAGCGAGTCGAGGAAGCTGCACCACTTTGGCGCGATCCCGAGCTCGGGCACGTAGTAGCTCATGACGCGCTCCTGCTCACCGGCAACGAGCAGCACGCCCGACTTGCCCTGGGAGCCCTCAACGATGCACACGTCGTTGATCTCGGCGGGCGTTTCGATATTGGTAAACGCGCGGCCGTCGTCACGCGGGTCCCAGATCTTGATGACCTTGGGGTCCGTCGACAGCACCTTGCGGGAGTAGTCGTGGAACTGAATGTTGATGATCGGCAGCCCGTACTGGTGCGTCTTGGTCAGCAGCGGACGCGAGGACCGCAGGTCGTACAGCCTCACATTACCGTCGGATGTGCCGGCAGCAAAGGTGAGTCCGTCGTCGTCAAACTCGAGCGCCGTGACCTGCAGGTCCGTTCCCGGGAGCCCTGCGGCGACGTCGACCTCGCCGACCCGCAGGTTGGCGCGCGAGTCCCAGCACTCGACGACGCCGTCTTCGCAGCCGACGCCCAGGAGCTGGTGGATGGGGTTGATCCGGACGACGTTGGCGGCCGTGGCGCCCGCGCGCAGCTCGAGCGGGGCCATGAAGCGGCCCTCGTCCAGGTTGAGTCGGTAGACGTCCGAGCCCGAGGCCGCGACGTACATCTCTGCGTGCTCGCGGTGGTAGCACATGTCCCTGCCGAACTTGGGGATGCGCAGCGAGTAGTGCGCGCCGTAGGGTGCGTGGAACGAGAGCGCGCGGTCGGCCTGCAGGAAGGCGAGCTTGCCGTAGTCGGGCGAGAGCACCTCTAGCTGGACGACCTCGGCGTCCAGGCGGCGCTCAAACTTGATGCTGAGGTCGCGCACGTCGAAGACCTTGACGCTGGGCGGGTAGGCGCCCGCCGCGACCACGAAGTGGCCGTCGCGGGACATGCGCACGCGGCTCGAGCCCGCCGGGAAGTGGAAGTCCTGCAGCAGCTCCACGCGCCGCCGGTAGTCCTCGTCCTTGCTGAGCGCGCGCCGAGAGCTCTTCTCCGCCAGCCACTGCGGCAGCGTCTTGCCAGACGACAGGTTGTACACCTTGACGCCGTTGAACGCCGTCGCCGCCAGCGCCGCCATCGTGGACCAGGAGCAGGTGGCGGCCGGGCGGGTAAGTCAGCAAGTGCCTTTGCGCCTCTTCCAGTCAAAACAGCGGGACGTGCGGGTACTAAACATGTGGCTTTATTTATCAAATCATTGGACGCGCGGATATTCAATGGGGACGCGGGACTATCGCTCGTTGACACATGGCTACACTGTTCATCAACTCAGCTCTCGCCGACGGACTCCTCGGGGTGGATGGAGCACACAGCGTGCATGTGGTCGTCGGGGTCGGACGCAGCGGTCGAGGTGCGTCGTCCGTAGCTGTCAGGGTTCGGGTTGCCAGTGGTCTTATGGTGGCCAAATAGGCATTCATCGGCGCCGACGGCAGCGTTAGTGCTGGTATTGGCTGCAAGCTGCATCGCAGACGCTGCGTCCTCGTCGCGTTCGCCGTCTTCAGCCTCGTCCAGCAGCTGCAACTGCTTCGGGAGCAGGTCGGGAGACCACTCGCTTCCGCGTCGAGCATGAAGATTCGCCATGGCGACGCGGCCCAGGTCCTTCAACAGCGGTTTGCGACTCGTTTTCTCGGCGACGGCACGGAAATGCTGTCCACGCCGCAGCACGCTCTGGACGTTGCGCTTTTGGGGAGGAGAAAGAGTAAACATACCGTCTTCCATGAGCACGGACGCGAGCTGACTTAAGAAATACGTGCTCACTGCTGGTGACACCTCCTCCAGTTTCCTGAACAATAGACGCCGTGGACTCGTTACACCACTACAACAATCGTGCCGATGAAAACCGCCTGACATAAAAACTCACCTGAAATCCTGAATTGCAAGCGAATACAAAATACACTTTGATGACAGCGCGGTGACTGTCGACACTGTCCGGTAAATCTCGTCGGGCTGGGTCATGAGCGCGTACTGCTCGAACACTGCATTCTCGGCAATAATGCGACCAACTTTCGTCTGCGAGTTGATGAGATCACACTCGCCTTCTACTAGGAAAAACATTTCGGTGCCTGGTCCACCTGATCGGCAAACTTTCTCGCCATGGCGAATACTCAAAGGCTTGAGTAGGAATAGTGCGTATGAAACAAATCCTTTGAAAGAATCTTCCATCACGGTAATGAGCGGGATTGCGAAAAGTGATTCACCTGCCACGATTCGCCCCAGATCATATCGCAAGCTTGGATACAGTTTTTCAAAAATCTACAACAGCGTTTACATGTCAGTTATCAACACCTGGGCAAGCTATGAAATTCGTTCATTCACCTTTTGTTCTGGAAAAAGGCTCGTACACGCAATGTTATGCTGATATTGCTGTTGCGTCAACATGCGAAATATACACTGAGCTCACAAATTGACTCCATTGTTCTCGCTTATATATAAAACTGGATCTTACCGTCTTTACGTTGGCACAAAGACGTATGCTGGCTGTCGAGTCGCGCAGATAGTCTTTCATCTCATTCATTAGCAGCTTGTACTCTCGATCACTCGGGTCTAAATTACGGATGAGAGAAATAACGGCCGACAAAATATAACCAAACATTGTCACATCAAGGACAATGAGAATAATGACAGTTGACAGCTCATAGATCGAGTAAATGCTCGGTTTGACATCACCGTAACCGACAGTTGTGAGCGTAGTGAATGCCCAGTAGAGAGACGTAACGTATCGATCGCCAAGCGGGACGCGCGAAGAGCACGTGACAATTTTTTCTTCCATCGGAAAGTAGTATTCTTCGCACCAATTGTCCATCTTATCGCTTTCGCTCGCGAGCATCACCGAGTGAAACAGACACGCATTCCAGTGACAAAAAATTGTCATGATAGCCATTAGCTTGAGCAGACGTTCCATTGTTGGGCTCAGCTGGCATGGCGCGAAGCAAAACGAAGAAACATTAATTTACTTTTTTTTCGATGTGCAGCACCAGGGCAATCGCGTACCTGGATAATATCACGCACTCGACCAAACACACGCGAAAGCTTGATGAGCCTAACTAGCTTTAGCAAGCGCGCAACACGCAGCAGGCGTAATAGTTTCGTAGGGAATATTTTCACATTTCCATTACTACCCCCTCCTGCTAAGCCACTGAATTCCATGCAAATGGATGTTAGTTATCCCAGTGTGAGATTATGTCCAATAGAAGTACTGTACAGTAATACCGAACAAGTTCGTCGATGGGTACGGTTGAAACAAGGTCGATCACGAACCACCCTTTAAAGTATCGCCAGAAGATAGTACGTGGATTGTGAACGAGCAGCCGCTCCTCGTTAAAAAATGCCGTTCGAAAATTTAGAAGAATGTCAAACATGAAGAATCCGTCGATAGTGAACTCAAGGATATACCACGATCCTGTAGCTTCGTAGTCAAATCCTAGTCGGAGTGGCACAACAATAATGGAATAAAGGATCCCAATCCCCACAATAAACTGCCATGTAAGAATGAAAGGCTCTTGGGGATGTAGTACTCGCGTTCCTTTGAGCATCTGCCGTTCAGAGCGAAAGTTTGGTTTGGGTCGTGTGGTAGCGGAGTCACGAATCTTGGCGACCATGTGGCTCAATTGCTCGTGCTCAATATCTCCCTCGGTATCAGAAGCCCCAGTTACCTCCTGCATATTGTCGCTGTAGCGTCGAGTCACTGGTGGGGGTTTAGCTGCTGCGGGCACTGCATTGAGCTGCTCATTCGTATCAATAGTACTTGGCCGCCACTTGATCACTGCACTTTTCTGAGTTGGTGTTAAGTCAGAGGCGGTATTGCTGCTGTTTTTACTATCAGCAAGCAGCTCTGTCGTCGATGAAGCGCCTACATCTGCGATATCCTCACTCGGAAGCTCAACTAGCTTCGCTGCACTAACTTTATTTATTTGTATATCGCTTCCATTTACTTGTGGTTTTGACGCCGCGGGCGATGAGGGTAGCGCTTCAAGCACAATCTTTTTCCCCCTCAGTGACGGGAAAACAGCACCTATAGGTGTTAGTGTAGGTGATACCGGTGTTACAGGCTCAATTAAGGTACGGTCTTCACCACGCTCTATCTTGTGAGCGCATCCGTCTGTTGTGGAAGTTGGTTCGTCTTCAGTTATTGGCGCAACACGGTTCTTTCGCTTATTCTCGCGCATGATTTTGGTTGCCATTGCAGAGGACTTTTCAATCGTCGCAGTCATCTCTTCGTCTTCTTTGAACAGTGATACAGTCGACATTTTCTTTGCGACAAGACCTTTAAAAGCGCTTGCTGTTGGGGACGATTGTGGAGCTGCACGTCGTTTTATAATAACGGAAGCACTGATCGCCGATGCCTTAAAATGCTTGAGCACTTCTGGCCAGTTGTCACCTATAGCAAGAAGAAATATTATGGTAAGCTTATCGCCATACACAATTGCTGTTGACAAAAACGTACATATTTTTGATATGGACTTTCTAGAGAGAAAAGTAAGCTCACAATATGACTTGGCGACAGCTGAGCAGATCCGGATGCCATTGCCATGCTCCTGATCGTAGACTTCCATCTGTGTATCCACTCAAGGGGTTAGCTCTGAAGAAAGTAGCAAAAATCAAATACCATACCTCTCCAAAGTGGTCTCCAACGACAAGTTTGGCAAGCCGGCGCTCTTCTCCAGTTCCTGCGATCGTCTTGATAAGGCTGACTTTACCTTTGAGCAGGAAGAAAACGTGTGCTGCGATCTCATGCTGGACGTAAACATATTCGTCTTTGAGAACGGAAAATGGCTTCATTGCCACCACGATGTCGCTAATTAAGCTCTCGTGGCACTGCTCGAAGTATTTGATGCTTGAGACAAGCTTTGAATACACGTGATGGATCTAACGGGACTCATTGTTCAGTGCCTCAACGTCATCACAGAAATCACTACGATTGACGTACCATTTCGTTGCGAAGTGCAGACGGGAGTCGGCTCAGAACTTTGCGCTCATCAAACACAGAGCGGTTTTGATAATAGTACTCGAAATGATCGCGAATTCGAGTGCTCAAATGTTTAGGCATGCTACGCGAATGAATGTACTCCTTGACAATCGTCATCCGACAATCATAACGCGCAGCAGCTACATCAAGGTTAGTCACGAGCGTCGAGATAGTGCCCACAACATAACCAAAGAATGATACACCAACAGCCATGACAGCAATGTTCACAAGGCGCTCGGTGTTGTTTTGGCCCACAATATCTCCATATCCGATTGTTGTCTGTTTTGCACATCCAAACTATTAGCAAGAATTCCACTTGCCGTTCAATGATAAAGATCGAAGTCTTACCATGGTGACGATGGCCCAGTACATCGAACCGACGTATTGAAGTAGTGCCAGGTCTGGAATAGACTGATCATCGTAATGAGCAAGAGTGATCCAAGTTCCTTCACCTGTGTCGGAGACTAAACCTACAGCAAACCAGACACATGCAACGAGGTGCGCAACAAAAAGCATGATGAACGCGAGCTTGGTAAGCTCGAGCAGACTCTGATTTGTGTAAACAGCGTCTTCTAGGCGGGTGACGAGTTTTCCCAGGCGTCGAATACGTGCGAGCTTAAATAGTCTCAGCACTTTGAGGCCGCGAAGAAGCTTAGCTGATAATAGTGCTGCGGAGCCCTTGCTGACACCGACATGAGCCCACTTTGCTACTTTGTCGAACGGGAAAGTCGAGAACAAATCGATAACAAACCAACCACGCAGGTACGCACGCGCGATAACACGTCTGTCGAATGATACATCGCCCGATGCGAGCTGCACCCCAGTAAAGAAATTTAGGACAATATCGATGAAAAAGCCTACGTCCATGACGTTTTCAAGCACTGCAAATCCACCGGAGGCCTCTCTCTGAAAGCATACCCGATACGGGACAACACATGTCGTGTAAAAGACAAAAGCTGCAAGAAGCATGTCCCAAGTGCCTTTGGCTCGCGTGTCGGGGTCAATGAGGAATTTTGGTGGACGTGGTTTAAACAGTCGTCGTCTTCGGCCCAAGAACATGGGCACTCCCTTTTTGAGTGTTCGCCATAGCACCGATCCACGCTTTGGTTGAGGTTCCTTCAGGCCATGCAATCCTCGAGGTAGGTAGCGGTTGGCTGTTGGAGGCTGTTGCTTGCCGAGCATTATAGAATCTCCCTCCGGCGACTCTATCCAAGGAACCCTTGCTTGGCGCGGTAGTTGCACTCAGAACCAACTCACAGCGCAAGGCCCATGAAGGTAAATGCTTGTGCAAGTGAGTGATACGTGGGCCACCACCCTGACTTCCTGTACGCTTGAGCCGGAGTCACAGTTGAAGGACGACTCGTGAACATGTGACTGTCTGCACAAATAGCCGAAACCATCGTGCTCTATTTCGACCCCATTTGGCGGGTCCGACACAACCGCTCGTTGCTGTTGGAAGTACGTGTGACTTGCGGATTCAATGTGATGCCAGCAGTTTTTCTTTTCATCGACAAGAAACTTTTCGGATTGGATTGTCGATGAAATCTAAACTCCTGCTCCGACCAAAAGGTGAACGAGGCAATGTGGCGCAACTTTACTGCTCCTTGGGCTTCGAGCGACGTTGAGGGAAGAGCGCGAAGAGCACAAGAAGGCCGACGGAGATGATGTGGGGAAGGAAATACCACGAAGCCCAGATGCGCAGGCAGCGGCGCACATCGAGGATCTCGAAGGCCACACCGGCGTACTGCATGGCCACCCACGTGATGAAAGCGCCCGTGATGTCGTAGAAGAACGCCAGGGGGTGCGAGTTGCCCTTCCAGTACGAGAGAAAGATCGCGTGAGGGTACATGTTGCGGTCCTCCGTGTAGTGGAAGTACGGGCGGATGCGGCGGCGTAGCTCTGTTAAAAAAATGGCATAATCGGGTTCAGATTGACAGCATGTAACGCAACAAAAATTCAGAGTAGCGAACGCACGCTTGCCAACTTCAACGTAAAATCCGCCAAGGATGAAGAACAAGTAGTATCCTGGCGAGAGACCCTGCGGCATTCACAAAAAATTATAAGAAAACGCACGAAAAATTGCCATCAAAGCCAATCGCAGACTTACATGCCACAGCGCGCTGACGAAGAAAGCGCTGATCGTCGAGAACATCGTCGTCTTTCCCGACTTGGTGAGTCCAACACGCTGGTAAATGTCTTTTTTAATAGCCACAAGTTGTAAGTTTAGGCTGAACATACTCTGACATGAACATCGGTGAAACTCAACTTACAGGTGTTGATCCAACGAGCAACGCCAATGTTCCAGTTGTTGATTCCCACACGCATGTTGGTAGGGATCTCGACGCAGAAAATGTCGTTGTTGGTGATTCCATTCCTTCCAAGACAATAAAATATTAGCCCATTTTCACTGTTAATGCAATCTGATAAGCGTATGATCCAAACGCACCACTTGCCGGTCTCCTCGACGTATCCAACGCCAGCGATGGCGCTAACAAACTCTGCCAGAGACCACGCAAGGTACTGTACATCATTCCACAAGGTGAGCTCGCTCCGAAGTAAGCAAGGAAAAAAAACGTCGATAAGACTAACAACGTACGTAGCGGAAGCGGAAGAGCATGATGGGGATACACATACGCAGGCAGCGAACCGCCCAGTGCGCCTCCGGAAAGAACTCGGGCGAGTCGATCTGGTCAACGGGATGGTCGATCGAAGCGAAGAATCCGAGCCCCGAAATCTATAGGATAATACCGTCGGTAAAAAGTTTATCGTCCACAGGCATATATGACTGCATTTTACCACAAGAATCGAGAGATTGCGTAAATGCACGGTGAGGGGTGCAACGCGAACCTCCTATAGTTGAAATAAACAACTAAGTTAGAGAAGGGGAACACTGGCGCAAACCCCGACCTTGATCCGTACTTTCATCCACTTGATGTAGTCATTGTACTCGAAAGCTGGACCCGCCAGGTACGTCGGAAAAAAGAAGATGAAGCCTGGTTCAAAGAGCGCCGTGCATGAGATGATGCCCCTAACAAAGGCATGAGCGTACCACCCACTCACCAAAGTATGGGATAAGGCCAGGGAGCTCCTGCAGGTCATTCTTGGCGTTCTTGAGCTGCGTGGGCGTCTTCTTGTCCTTCGGGATGCCGCCGTCGCTGTAGTTCATGACCAGGCTGCTCAGCTTGAGGGTGAGGATCATCTGCGCCGAGTCCCACACAATGTCGGGGCTGTAGAACTCGCGGTAGTAGTGGCTGCGGCAGCACAATTCAGTCCAGGCTCGATGAGAAAACCTCAAGCGTATCTCGCCCACGAACAACTAGCACTCACCATCCGACCAGGTACGCGAGTAGGAGGAATAGCACGGCCTTGCCCACGCTCTTGCTGCAGTCAACAGCGTCAGCCGCTTGCTCGCTCCCTCCCTACTGCCTAGCGCATCCTACCGAGGGGCGACGAGCATGAGCAGGTACACGACGAGGGCCGAGCCAATCGTGTGCAGCACGGCGTAGTCAAAGACGAACAGGCCGGCGTAGAGCCCCGCGAGGGCGTTGAACACGTGGCCTGCACGTTTTCCCAGTCAGCAACCGAGCCCCGGAGCAGCAGGACACCGTAAGTAGCTTACGCGCGGCCCCCGACGGCAGCAGGTGCAGCACGGGCGCCACGAGCGCGCAGCTGGCCAGCGCCACCATGAGGCGGAAGCCTGAGACGGGGAAGCCCTCGCCCGCGGCCACAGCGTCCACCTCGGCGCGCAGCGGCAGCGCCAGCTCCGGCAGCAGCTCCATATCCAGCAGCTCCACCAGGTCCATGGTCGCCGTCCTTTCTAGAGGGGAAGCCGCCGAATCGAGGAATGACGCGCCGGCCACTCACGGCGGCATCATCGGCTCGGAGCTGCTGGCGGGGAATGGGAGGCGCGCGATTGGCGGAAAACGCGTGCTAATCAAACGGCTTTGGGCGAATCACGGGAAAGTATCTTTGCAGTGAAGCCATCCAGAGCTAGTGACGTGAGCATGGGGTCAAATGCGCCGCTGGAAAGCCACCTCGCGCACGTGGAACGGCGCGCTGGGGACGCTCACGTCCTGCAGCTTCACCTTTCTGATAGTGCATGGTGGAAGTCAGTGCTAGAGGGGGTGGAGAGGGACGCGAACGGACACCTACCCTGCTGCAGTGACCTGGAGCAGCCCTGACCGCATCTCTGAGGCCGTCAGATTGTCTGCAGAATTCGGCGTGAGCTGTCGCTTGCTTGAAGATCCACTGTTCCCTACAAGAGACAATCGCCGCGTAGACGTATTGCTTCCTGGTGCTGCAGACGTTAGCAGCGACGGAGGGAGGCGATCGTGCCAGTCGACGAAGCTTGGCCACATGCGCAGAACCAGCTCGCGAAATCTCTGCTGACGCTGCTGTTACCCACGAAGGAGCTTACAAATCAGAGAGTTACAGCAATATACAATATAGATACTGGCACTTACCTCATTTGTCTTGAGGGGGCCCATCTCGGCGTCAAAGACTCGACGGAAGATGGATAAAGCTTCGTGGTCATCGACAATCTTGGGGAGCAGCTGCAAAACTGGATCACACAAGAGTACTACATCTCAAGTTATTCACAAAGTTAGAACCTGCAAGCACGGCTTAACATTTAAAGAGGTCGCACCTGATGACGAGTTTGCATTTGCTGCCAGCATATTCTGCATCAAAGTCATGTACTCGGCCAAAATAGGGAGTGCAACAAACGGAGCTATAATTGTGGGCGGTAACTTCGGCACGCATTTCACAAGGTCTTCAGGTATCGCATTGATGGTAACGCTTTTAATGCCCATTGCTGGTGGAGAAGGCTTTGTGAACAAATTTGTGACGGCTCGCCAACCTGTTCTGCGTCGAAGGATTTCGTCATTTTCAATATCAACCGGCGCATGAGCAGTTCCTCCCCAAAGTTTCTGATGAACGCGAAGTGGGTCTGATCGCTTCGTAACGAGATCGATCACTGGAATTTTGCACCAGGAACACACCATCTCCCGCACATCTGGAGTGTTTGGGCCATGTTGTGTGCGTTTACTGCTTGCTTTTCCTTTTGTTCGACGCCTCCGCTCCTTTGACAGCCGTAGATGCACAATAAATTCAATTAGTAAAAACAACCGATCGTTGACCGCGTTCGTGCGAACCAGGAATTTGTATTTGTCCTCTTTCGTAGTCTTCTTTGAAAACTCCCACACATCTTCTTCTCCAGCATGCCAATAAACTGGCACCTCATGGATGTTACCGACAACGACTCCATTTCCAGTCGTCTTGGTCTTCTTAGCAAACCGATGGTTTTCTGTGTTGGATACTTCGACGAGACCTTCTCTCTCTTGAAAAAGACATACATGGACACACCGCTTCACGACATCACCTTCTCTTGTATCAAACGGTTTAGGCACCCCGACGGCTCTTTTCAAAGATACGATTGCCTGCGCCTCAATCTCCTCAGCTTCTTGGAGAAGCTGGCGCTCAATAACCAAATCCTCTCTTTTTGCTAATAAGGACTCTTTCACATCGAGTATTTTCTGAGCATTGTGGGCTAGCGTTGAAACCGCATGCGGAGATGGAAATGATAACGCGTGTGCCATTGTGTTGATATTCAGTAAGCGGCAAGTTGCTGCTGACGAAATCGCTGGCCGAAAGTTTGTCGGAATATCAAAAAACAAGAGCAAATTTCGATCAATATCGATAGGAGCTCCGCGTACAAGTTTTTTCATGGCTGAGCATGCAAGGCGTGATGTCCCATCAAGCTTGGAAAGGAAGCGATTCTGGCGTCTAATGGCTCGAGGACCAGTTCCACCGGACTGTCTGTAAAATTCTTCCATGGTCTTCATGAAGGTAATAAACTCTTCTTCGTTAATGGTTCCATCTCCATTTGTATCGACGAAGTCCAAAAGTGCATCTTGTTCTTCAACAGATAGCTCTACTTGTAGCACTTTGTAGACCAAGTACTCAAACTCCTTTTCATCCAGCACACCATTTTTGTCCGAGTCAAGAGCTTGAAAGCCTTGGCGAATCTCCACTTCTCGTTTTTGAGTGAGTAAGTACGCTTTGCACTTCAGCTGCCTTTTAACAAATTCAACAAACTCATGAAAGTCCAGTCGCCCGTTCCGATCCAAGTCGGAGCGCTTGAGCTCTTCCTCTAGTTCCTTTGGAGTGACATCATAGCCCAGTGCACGCAAGACGTGATCAAGCTCTCTCTTCTCGATAGCGTCGGACTTGTCGAGGTCGAAAAAGTCGAATGCTCGCCTCAAGGATCGATTCAGGTGTTTAAAATACTCGGCATCTGATGCTGTTCCACCGTCTTGGTCGTCATCACTGCCAATAAGATGTCCAGTCAATTGGTATCCTGAACCTCGACGTTGATTCGGACGCTTCAATTGCCGTAGCTCCTCAACATCAAGACCGGAAGTGCTGTCGGATTCCACCATTTCCCGGGATGAAGTCGAGCTAGCATACCGCGTCACCCTCTTCTGTGATCTTGAATGCCTCGATTTCTTGCCTCGTCGCCTCCGTGTTGACTGTAGTTCAAGAGACTCAACAGAATCTCGTCGAAGGCCCTGCCTCGAAGATTCCGTTGATTTTAAGCGTTGCTTGCGTTTTGGCGAGCGAGGAGGCCTCGATGAAGTGTGCCCGCGAATAGAACGCTGCGATGCTGTAGATTGGAGGCGGTTGCGACCTACTCTGCTCTTCTTAGTAGGTGATTTCGATCGCTGACCCGACTGGTCTCGCCCTTTTGACTTTATTCGTTGCTTCTTACTATCACCATCTGAGTCAACTATTTGCCTCCTATTTTCTTTGTTTTTCTTTGCTTGGTTTCCGTCGCTGGACTCATTTTCATCAGCTGAAGAGGTTTTCTTTTTGATGCTACCTGCTGATTTCATTCTTCTTCGAGATATCTGTCGCAGGTGTGCTGTTGAATCAGACTCTTCGCTTTGATTGTCTGAGGTGGCAATCTTTTGTGTGCCGTTGGTGACAGGTTTTTTTTTGCGCGCTTTTCCAGACAACGAAGCGTCTGAAGATGCAGAATTCGCAGGGTGTTTTCTGCGCCTGCTTTTGGGCTTTTCGGCCGCTTTGTCACTGGAACTCTTTGTGGTTTCTTTCTTTTTTGTAGATACCCGATTGCTCTTATTTTCGTCTTCTGACAATGAGGTGGAATTTCTACGACCCCGGGGAAAAGTGGATTTGACACTTTTCGGTCTTGGACTACGTCGAGCCGCTTGCTTTCGAGCAAACGCCTTCGAAATACCCCAACTAAATGTGTTCCGGACGTTCCGCTTTCCTTTCGATTTGGCCGTAGTCAAAGGACTTTCACCTCCATCATCATCCCGGTTATCTTTGCTTTTCATTTTCGTTTGCGGTGCGAAAAAAGACATAAATTCTTTGTACTGAATCTGGCCATCTCCATTAATGTCGTACTCGCAAGTAAGCGCTCGGATTTGCGTGTCTGTGAGCGGAAGGCCCATCTCAATCAACGCTTCTTTTAGCTCAATAGAATTGATTTCACCATCTCTGTCATCGTCGATCGTTTCAAAGATTTCTTGCAGTTTCCATCCTCTTCGTTTATGCGCTTGCTCGATTAGCTCTTTGACTTGCGAGTGAAGCTGCTTTGTGTCAAGGTGCTGGAGCGGTTGAACCCATGCTGCAAACTGCACGTAGTCAAAGCCTAGCGTCTCGTTTTCGTATTCGTACTCAAACCTATCGATGATGGAAGCAATTTGCTGGCCTGATAACTTAAATCGCGGGCCATCGTCGAGATCGTCAAAGAATTGCTCGAGCTTCTCAGAAGGGATCCAGCCTCTCTTGTCTTTGTCTAATCTTTTAAGCACCTTCTCCACGTCGAATCCGCTGGATGAAGCCTTGGAACTATTGCGTTTGCTATCGAACTTGGCTATGGCTCGGCGCATCTGGTCCGCGACCTCGCTGAGCTGCACTGAGTCACGGGTGTTGCACGCAAAGTCGATAAAAGCAGCGTAATCAATTTGCAGCTCGCTTTTTTCGTCCTCCCCGCTTGATCCATTGTCAGCTCGGCGTCCTGCCTTTTGAAAGCACAAACCAAGTTCCTTGCAGTCTTTGTCTCCATCAAACTCGATGCCAGCCTTGCTCAGGCACTTTTCAAATTGCGCCATCGACACGTAGCCAGCCTCATCGCGGTCGCACTTTGCGAACAACAATTGCAGCCTTCTCCTCGCTGACTTGCGCTCCTCGCCAGCCACCGCGCTGTAAACCGCCTCAATGACCGCGTAGCTGAGCAGCGGCGTGCGCTTCTTCCTGCCAGCCTGCCTGAGCCGCGACGCCTTCGCAGCTTTCGCGTCCGACTCGTCGCCGTTGCCGCGCCCTGCCCGTCTCCTGCTCGCGCCCTTCGCATCCGAGTCGGATCCTGACGCAGATGAGCCGCGCGGCGCTTGCTTGGACCTCGAGGAGCTCGCGAGCCGCTTGAGCATCTTTGAGGACCGATCAGCGACTTCAGGGTCGCGACTTTTCGCGGGCCTCCCGTTGGTGGCACGTACATTTCTCTCCACCGACGCTTCAAATTTGAACCCACGCCTCTCCACCAATCGCAGCGCGCACATTCTCCCGTCGGTGGCTTTAGCCTCATTGAAGCTCTCCTTTTCAGCCAATCACCGGCCCGCTGGAGCCGGGGCGATCCGACAGTCGTCTCGTCGTCTCGCGGGGAGCCACGCCGTCATCTCGACTAAAGCTAAAGTCAAGCGAGGCCTAAGAGCTAAAGCCCAAGCCCAAGCCGAAGAGCTAAAGCTATAGCTAAAGCCATGTTCGCCCGCGCCCTGCGCTCCCAGGCCACCGTCAGGCTCGGCGCCGTCGCCTTCTGCTCCGCTGTGGCCGCTCCGCTCGCCTTCCAGCCGGCGCGCAACGAGCAGCGCGTGTTCGCGAGCGGGTGAGGCGCCAAGACGGGCGGATTCAAAGCGTTGGGGAGCGCGTTCTGGCGGTTCTGACGGCTGCGTGGGCTCACAGCGAGGCGCTGGGGAGAGGAGTGCGCCTGGAGCTGTGGAAGGCCAAGGTGGGACTGTGGTTACGTGGAATTGAAGCGGATCTCAGGCTGACGGTGGGTGTCGCAGCACGAAAACGTGGTGGTGCTGGACCTGGAGAGCGAGCTCATCCAGCTCGGCATGACTCGCATCCGCGACTACGAGAACGACGGTAGTGGTCGTGCTTGTGTTCCACCCTGAAATGCTCTTCTAATGGTCAAGCGATGGCAGGCGCACGATTCAAGCACGACGCCAACAACATTCTCCGCGCTGCCATTGACCTCGCCATCACGGAGCTCCCGAACGACGAAGAGGTGCCTGCTTCCGCCGTGATGTCAGCAAGACCCACATGGATGACCCGTTCACCACAAATTCCAGGCAGTTGTGACGACCCCGCGCGGGCACAAGGTCGAAGGGCTCGTGTTCGAGGACGATGTGAAGGTGTGCGGCATCAGCGTTGCCCGAAAGCCCGACGTCCAGATCGGGTACGTTATGCCCAACACCTTCTTGATAGATGTTGACCTGTGCTGACTTGTAAGCCGCCTATGGCAATCTCTAGACTTCTCCAGGTCCTCGAGACCACGCTGCCATTCGACGCCAAGTTTGGCGCAATCCTGGTCGAAGAGCGTAAGAAAGGCGACGCAAAGGTTGTTTTGGCGCTTACTCCCTGTGTCACGGCATAGCCTTCTTACTTCTTTTGACTCCAGATTGTCAAGTCCACGCTGCCGGAAGGCCTGGACGAGCACGAGGTCCTCCTTCTCTGCCCTGAGTTTTCCGCTATCGAGCAAGTGCGCAAGATTATGCATGTAAGTCCTATTCGTGACCACATTTTGATTGCGTGAAAATCTTGACGGATGTCGTTTTCCCTACCAGCTTCTGCAACAAGAAGGTGTCGAGGAAGAGAAGATCACACTAGTCACGCTAGTGACTTGCCCAGAAGCTGCCGACAAGTTCTGCGAGGTGCGTGGGTCGATCTAGTGTCCTTGTCGAGTGTCAAATCTCACATTCACACGACTGTCGCTATCGTGAAGGCTTTTGGTGATGCTCGCCTGGTGACTGCCTCGTTTGATGCAAGCCGGGACAAGGACGGCAACATTGTGCCTGGCATCGGCGAGTTTGAGGGCCGTTATGCTGGAGCTCCTAGCTCGGTCGTCAACCTCCCCGAGGACGACGAAGTATCCGGCAATGGCGAGGACGGCGACCTCAAGAAGTCGATCACCAAGAAGCTCACATCGTTCTTTACTCGCGGATAAATGCGCGCCGTGCCATGTCTAGAGATGAGGTGGAGCTTACAAAGTGAAGTGGCCAAAATCCCTCGAGCGGGTTCTAGTCACGTGCCTGAGTGTATAAAGCATAAAAAGCAGCTCGCTTTGCACATGTGGAATGCAATAGCTCGAGCTTGGATGTGATCACTGTGTCTTGAGACCGTAACGACTGTAACTGCAAGTTGAAGTACACGTACGTGGCGCGTGCAACGTTTCGCGAGTGCAACCCGATTCCTGCACAAATGCACGACGTTGTGGTCAACGCGTTGCAAGGAGACAATGGTAGTGATGCATGCATGAAGGTGCTGAGACGATAAATGACTGCTCGATGCAGCGCTTGGGCATCTATTTGCTCGGAGGAAAGCAGTTCAAAATACTAGTGTACATGCAAAAGTTGGGGAAGGCTGGCGAAAGGCAGGCGAACGCTGGCGTCACTCGCCGTCCTGCATAGCCTCGACGGCCGCGGCGGTCAGCGGCTGCTGCGTCTTGACGAAGCGGCCCTTGACGCGCGGCCGCGCGTTCGCCAGCGTCTTGCGCACGCGGTAGCGCACCGTGCGCTGCGAGAGCCGCTTGGCGCGCTTGGCCATGTACCTGCGCAGCAGCTCCCTGCGCGCGCGCGGCGAGTACGCGCCGATCTTCTTGCCCTCCGCGTCTCCGGGTGCGCGGTCTAGCCGCAGCGGGGGCGGCGCCGCCGGCTCCGCGAAGTCGCTGCAGTCCACCCACAACGGACACATACACTGCGTCAGCTCCGTTTGCAGCTGCTGCAGCCGCACGCGCTCGCACCTGGCGGGGCTGGCGCTGTCGTCGGTGTGGCAGCCGCGGCGGTCGTCCGCGTCCGAGTCCGAGTCGGAGCTCGCGCTCGCCGGCCAGTCGGCGCCTCGCTGCCACTCGAGCACGACCGAGAGGAAGAGCTCCTGCGAGCGCGCGTGCGTCGCCTCGCCCACGGCCGCCGCGTTGTGGCGCTGGAGCTGCGCGCGCAGCTGCGAGCGCGCCGCGCGCTGCCGCTCGAGCCCCGCGGGGCCCTGCGCGGCGCCGTACGCGTCCAGCAGGTCGCGCAGCAGCGGCGGCTGCTCGCGCGCGCGCTTCCGGGACAGCAGCACGGCCATGGCTTCGGCTCTGTCAGCAGCGGGCGCTTGGGCTGCGCTGTGCTTGTGTGTGGACGGATGAGGCGTGGCTTCGGCTTCTTCGTCGCTGCGGCTTGGCTTCTGGCGAGTGTGTGGCGGCGGATGGCGGGCGCGGCAGCCACGCGCCCGGCGCTTGTCCCTGCCGACGGCCGCGGCGACGTTTCCGCTGGCCGTCCTGATTCCGAGAAAAACCTCGGAATTGAGGTGTTTTCTACGACGGCCGCTTCGTGTGGCTGGGAGCTGCGGCCTTTGAGGATCGGTGACTCACAGACGGTGACAGCGGGTGGCGTCGGGGCTGTTTTTAGGCCCCGCTGGCTGCTGCTTATAGATGAGAAGTTGCTAGGATCACAGCAGCCAGCAGTGTGATTCGGCCAGCTGCCGAGAACGCACACACAATTGCGAGACCTTCGAGTTGAGCTCCTGCATACTTTCGTAAGGATGAGTGGAAAGTGAGCCATGCAGCCACGCCTCACCACACTCACCAAACCATCATGACGTCACAGCCACTCACTCAACGCAATGCGAGCCTCGCAAAAGACACGAACGAAAGCGATCGTGTCTCTCTGTTGGCAACATGACCACGCTGTGCAAGCGAAACCGACAGTTGAGAATGTACTGACGTGGCGTTAACCGCGAGGGCGCTCTATTCGGGGTGGACGCCTCGAAGGGTTTCCTTCTGACTGTGAACACGTTGCATGCGAGAAGCTCGCCAAGCTGCAGCTCGATGCTGAATTTCAAGGTCACGTTCGCGGACGGCGCGTCGCTCAAGCTGCTGGGGCTCGCGGACGACCTCACGCTTGACGGGCTGCGCGCCGCGCTGCTGGACAAGACGGGCATCGCGCCCGAGGACCAGCACGGTGCGCTTCACAATCGCGATCCTTTCCACGTCAGCTTTTGCCATTTCCAAAGGCGCTGACCGGGTTTTCTCCTCCGCCCTCGCAGTCATGGCCGGCTACCCGCCCAAGATGATCGACGCCCCGGGGGTGCGTTGCATTGGACTCTTGATAATGATGTTGCGCTGCTAAAGAGACTGACGGCGAGGCGGAATCTTGCGCGCAGGAGAGCGCGCTGGCGGCGCTGGGCATCCGCTCAGGCTCGGTACTCGTTGTCAAGGCGCCGCTGGGCAGCGGAGGAGCCGGCGGTGGGTCGTCGCGACCCGCCACCGTCTTTCTGCGCCGCGTTGTGCCGGCCGACAACAGCTGCCTCTTCAACGCGGTCGGGTACGGCGACTGCATGTAAGTCAACTTGGTAGGGTCTGGCTCATAAGTGGTGATTGTTCGAAATGCAGGTACGCGCTGAAAATGGGCAAGGAGGGCAATGGCCCCATGATGCGCGGGCTCATTCGGGTACTTTAGCTTGCATTGGATGTTGGACTCCAGGTTTGAGGCAACTAACTGTTCAAACCACGTTCAGGATGCGATTCTCGCCAACCCGGACACGTACTCGGAGGTCTTCCTGGGTCGACCCGTGAGCGAGTACTGCACGTGGATCATGGACGATAAGTCGTGGGGAGGTGAAATCGAGGTGTCGATCCTTGCAGCGCACTTCAAGGTAGAGATCGTCGTTTTCGACGTTACCAGCATGAGCCGGCTTTGCTACGGCGAAGACCAGGGATACTCGCAGCGCATGTTTCTGCTATACGACGGCATTCACTACGACCTGGTAGTTGAATCTCCTTCTGCGACCGCGTCCGAGCGCCAAGACATTGCTCTGTTTTCTATCAATGACTTTGCAAAGGTAATGCTCGCGATGCAATGAGGCCGAAGACCTTCAGCTAATCCGACGTGATATTTTTTATGTAGGTTGAGAAGGCGAGCGAGGTGGCGGTAGCTGCGCATCAGGTTTGTCATTGTAGTTATGAGAGTCATCATGGTTTGTTGCGCACACATCTCACGATCGCGCTCCCGTGAAATGACCAGAACCACGAGTTCACCGATGTCAATCGCTTCAGCATTCGTTGTCTGGTGTGCCGTCAGGCGTTCGTTGGCCAGGTTTGTGTCTTTGGAGTGCACGCTTTTGGTTCGTGATCTCTTGCTGATATCGCGTACTGGAGCAGAGAGAAGCTCAAGAGCATGCGCAGTCGACTGGGCATCAACAATTTGGCGAAGTGCGGTAACCGAGTGCTTTAGCAGCAGGTCCGACTGGCAGGTCGATAGATCCTCAGAATGCCTTACAGTAGAGTGTCAATACCATTCATTTCCACTCGCTGGTCCGATGGAAACGATGTCCTGTAAGTTATGTACCCGTGCCATGCCCGCAAAAACCGATGTCAAGGACAAAGGCGAAACGGATGGATACGGCTTCAATTGACACGGCATCCAAGTGGGAGCTGCTCCTGCTATCGCCATGCGGGGCCGTGGTCGAGCAGCTTCTTGAGCCCCGGGACGCGCAGCGCCTCGCTCTATCCAGCAAGCTGCTGCTGACCGTCGAACGTCTTCTTCGACGGCACTCAGCCGCCAAGAAGGAGTTTCCACCGCTCGAGGGGAGATCAAAACTCGCAACTGCCGTCCACAACGCCATATTTCGGGGCGGACGAAAGGCAAGACAGCGGGGGCGATTGTCCGTTGGACAGGTTGCAGTGCTGCTGGACCAACTGCTTCTGGTCGCGTCGGGGATTCGCCCATCGTGCCTCGTCGACCATTGCGTGCTTGAGGTTGATACGGCCACCACCTTGCTCAACAAACTCCAGCAAATGGAGCCGCTCCGATTGTATCACGATGTGGCAGCAGTGTTTATGAGTGGAAACACCTTCTTTATCAACGTGCCGGTGTTCGTTCGGGAAAAATTTATGGACATAGCAAGCGACTTTAGTGGCCTCTTGTTAGTCAATGCCAGCTCTGATGCAAGTTCTCCGACCTTGATTCCAAATCTGCACTATCGCAAAGGGATCAGTCCGGTAAATCCAGCAACCCAAGTTGCCGACGCTGTGCGCTCGGTTTGCAAGGAGCTTCTCGAAACCCGGGCAGCGCAATCCTCGCGTGCTGTCAAGTGGATTCCTCAAGTACAACTCAGTGACCCTGCCATTGCAGGACTTCTGCTATGTTATCCGGTCGTGTACGACGTTACGTCTAGTAGAGACAATGGCGATTTTCCGTCTGACGAGTGGGCTGGCCGAGGAAACTGCCTCGCAATGTGCCCATTGGCGGTGATCCAGTCAGGCATCAGGTGCGAACTAAGATTTTTTTTCCTCTTTGCGGATATTGCGCTGGGCTCCTTCAAATCCGAGAATTCTCATCTGTATGATGGTGCCAGTTTTGCAGATGAGCCCGAACTGCCGCTTCAATCATTCTCCATCCCGGTTGAGCTGCTGAAGCCTGCAGCATTGACAGCAAATATCACATCAAGTAGGCAGTTGTCGATGCTTCAAGTACTCAAGGCGGGGACTCGGCGCCGGATCGCGAAGGCAATTTCTGCCAGCAAATTCCACCACCAAGCGCCGGATTTCTTGAGAATCCGCGTTGATGCTACCATTGAAACACTTGCACGGGTTGCAATCTAAATGTCAAATGCATTCGTAATATTGATATGTCCAAGTATTTTGCGTTGGGAAAATGAAGCTGGTCGCTCTACCGATCACGCCCGGGTACCATTGTAGTCGACTCGTTCGGCATGGATGGGTGACCGCGGGTCCTCTGGCAAGTCCAGTGAGGTCACACCGCTCTCAGGGTCTTCCATCAGCTCCAATTTCGTGGCATACACCAATCGCGCATACCACCACAGGCTTGCAATGCTGATCGCGGACAGCGTGATGTTGATCCAAAACACTGGAGTCATTGAAGAAATGGCCGCGGGCAGCAGAGGGAGTACGATGCGCGAAACGGACGCAGCAGAACCTAGCAGTCCCATAAGCGTGCCTTGCGGCCGACCGCCGAGCAGCTTGGAAAACGCAGCAACCACGACAGCAGTCGTGATAGGACAGCCAATGCTCCAGACCAGAAGCTCAGCAAATCCGAGTCGGGCGAATGAGAGCTCGGAAGGCGCGATCACGAGAAGAATGTTGCCGGCTAAAAGCATTCCGAAGCCGAGCTGCACCCAGTTGACGTCCGACATGCTATGGCGGAAGTACTCGATCGAAAAATACGACAGAAGTCCAATCAGACCTAGGTAAAACTGGAAGTTGGATGCCTCGATGACAGCCGAGGTGCTTGCGGGGTCGCTGCCAGTGACTTGCAGGAAGAGCGGGATGTTGACAGTCTCAAAAACTGACAGAATGCCGCGCGCGTTGAAGTTGAGCATGATGAAGACAATCGCGCCGATATTGACGATGCGGTCCGGGAGGTTCGTGGGATCGTTCAGCGGGTTCTTCTTGGCGTGCTCGCTG
>JAASGX010000407.1:0-22729 GCA_023334415.1 Phytopythium chamaehyphon | reverse complement strand
GTCTCCGCTCAGCGGTCCCGTACCAAGCCGCATGCTGCGCATGACGATCCAGAAGAAGAAAGTCGCAACAAGCTGGATGGCGCCAGTTGCATAGTACATGTACTCCATGTGGCCGTTGTTGAGATTGGCGGGGATGTAGTTGCCAAAGAGCAGCACGATCGAAGACATGAGGGTACTACCGATGGACATGACGAAGAACCCGAGCGCGATCGATGTGCTACGCATGCGCTGCGGCACCTCCGAGTAGCAAATATCGTACGACGGAATCACAATGAAAGCGCCGGCAAGCGACACGAAAAGGTACTGCGGAAGCGCAGTGTACCAGCCGATGTCGTTCATGATCTTGCCACTCTCGCTGTTGAGGATGTACTGCGTCTCGCCGCTGTCATCCACGTACGTGAGCGGCCCAGCGTTGCGGCGAATGATCTCGTAGAAGCCTGACCAGAACATGGCAAAGGCCGCAACAAGATAGCCCGTAAGGATCTTGCCAAAGTGCGTCACGGGCCGACCAGTAATGCGTTCGTAGAGCGGGAAGACACCCTTGTACAGGATCGGCACCCAGAAGATGGCCGAGAACGGGTTGAACATCTGGATCGTTGGTGCAGGTAGCTGCATGGCGTCGATGCTGCTGCCAAGCCGCACATCGGTCTGCTGCGTCGTGGTCTGGTTGTTCGCGCGCTGGTTCTGGCACATCCACCAGAAGGCGTTGAAGGCGTTGAACGGAAGCACACGCACAACTTTCTTGACGCCATCGACAAGGTCTGTATCAAAATGCGCCTTAGACGCCTCCATGAACTCGGACTCGCGGCCGAAGTAGACCCAGAGCGACGTTCCAAGCAGACAGAGAGCACCAGACACGTAGGACAAGTTGTTGCCAACCTCGCCGTGGTCCGACAGAAAGGCCGCAGGAATATTGAGCACCATGGCGCCGATGTAGCAGAGAGCACCGAGCACCAGCATCTGTGCTTTGAAGCTGGTGCGCGCGCGATGTAGCACGATGCTGATCACAACGCCAATCGATTGGCTCGTCGGGGGAAGCTTGACGTAGCGCTTGCGCGTTGTGGTGAGAACGACAACAATGACGAGGGTGAGGATGCACGCGATCAGGTACACGGTAAAGTAGCCGTACTCGGACGGGATAAGGCCTTCGATACCGTGCGCCGAGACCGTGGGGAACACAAGGTAGGCCAAAGCGGTGCCGAACTTGGCGGCCCAGTAATGGACAGTGAAGAAAGTAGCCTTCTCCTTGGGCGGGGCCTTGGGTGAGAATTGGTCGCCACCGAACGAGACCGTCAACGAGTAGATGGAGATTTGCGTGAGTCCGACGCCGAGGAACAGACCAACGTTATAGATGATCTTGCTCGCCGTAGCACTGGCAAGTACGGCGGGGACAGCGGCAATGACGACCAGAGCGAGACCAATGGCGTTCACAGCCGAGGCGGTTAGCAACGTCTTGAAGTTGCCAAGTTTTTCGTCGGAGAAGAACCCCGCGAAGATACACGCGAACTGACACAGCGAGTCGAAAGTGGTCTTCATGGAGTTGGAGCCCTTGTTGGACCACCCGAGCTTGACGAAGAAGTTCTTGAGCGACTGCACGACAGCGTAGTGCGTCGTCTCCTCACACACAGCCGCGATGAAGATGAAGATGCAGACTTTCTTGATCACATCTGCGGCGTATTCGGAAGGGCGCTCGTCCCAGGGTCGAGTGTCGACATGGCCGTCGTCGTTGGCGTACGGAGTGGTCTTCCTGGTCGGCGTCAGCAGCGGCGAAGATGAGAGCTGCTTGCGCACCATACTCGCTGGGGCCGAAATCGAAGGGAGGTGGGGCGGCGAGATTGGAAATGGGCTGCTGCTCGAGTGAGTCGAAGCTCAGCACGGCGTCCATTTGACTGGCGAGCAGTGGCGGTGACCCCTTTGTCGTTAACACTGTAGACTAGCCGCCAGGAACGTCACGCTACCGTAGGTTAAGTCGAGCTCGCTCGGAAGGGATTTGTTGCGAGGGTGGAGCGCAGACATCAGCTCGCCTCAACGTTGTGGGGCTGTCCGCCACTCATCAAAGCTAGCAGCAATCTGTTGGGGGCTGCTGATGGAGACCTTCGAGGTCATGCGAACGCTGGTGGCGTGACGAGCTGTGTATTAACAGTTGTTGTTGGTCTCACCAAAGCAGCAGACCCGCAACGTCAGGATGATGGACGACCAGCGAGCTGCTTGGGGATGGACGACAAGCGAGCCGGACGGAGCTCTTTGATCAGCGCTAGACGAACGAAAGCAGCTTGACCTCGGCGGTCACGACTAGTGAACGTACGATCAGGAATGCAAGGTCTTGATTGGTCGACCACCCAAGTACCGTCACCGTCAACCGCCCAATTGCAGCGCGCGATCGATCCACGGTCTGCCCTGCATGACGTGCTGATGAGCTGCACCTTGGCCTCGGTGATCTTTGCTTGGGCGTCGCGCCGTGATCTTGTATGCGTGGCGTCATGTGCTGGGGAGTCCATGAGCAGCACAGGGTACAGTACCCTGTATGTCTCGGTCGTGTGCTTTTGGCCACCACCACGCGTTGCAGGCCTCAATGGTGCGTATCTGCACCCCCTTGCGTGTCTTGCAAGCTGGGCCAGCCTTGACGGCATGTTAGATTATCTCAATTGCGATCCACTCATCAATCTTCAATTCATGCCTGCACCAAGGGGCTAGAGTCTCACTGAGAGTCTGCAACGCGAAAGAGGACTCAGCAGAGTGTCCCGCCCGCCCAGCCCAGGAGCTTCTCCTCACAACTCAATCCACTCCGAGCCCATCAACACATCGAAGCGATCGCCCTCTCTCTCTTCGAATGGCGCCTCAGCACAACGACTCCACGACCACCGCCTCGGCGACTGACGCTGCCTCCAAGATCGAGCTGGCCAACCTCTCCCTAGGCCCCAAGTCGGCGCCACCCATCACGCACCCGGAGCTCGCGCCCGTGTTCCCCAAGGACACGTATCCTCCGATCCCAGAGCACTTGTACGAGGACCGTGCGCTCAACGCCGACCCGACGCTCCAGAACCTGCTCAAGGACGCAACGGTGACCCACTTGGCCCCCAAGATCGGAACCGAGCTCTCCGGCATCCAGCTGCACGAACTCACGGACGCGCAGCGAGATGAGCTGGCACTGCTGGTCGCCCAGCGCGGTGTCGTTTTCCTGCGCGACCAGGAGATCACGATCGAGCAGCAGCTTGACCTGGGCCGCTACTACGGACCGCTGCACGTTCACCAGACGAACGGCGTCCCGGAGGGAAAGCCCCAGGTGCACGTCGTGTACAACACGGTCGAGAAGAGCGACGACTTCCTCAAGCGCCACCGCAAGAACCCCTACAGCACCTGGCACACGGACGTGTCGTACGAGCGCCAGGTATGTTACCCAGAAGTGGCCTCGATTCGTTCTCATGCCGACTAACTTGGTAATATTTCGCGCAGCCGCCGTCGTACACGTCGCTCAAGCTGATCACGGCGCCAGCCGTGGGTGGCGACACGTTGTGGGCGTCAGGCTACGAGGCGTACGAGCGCCTCACACCTCCATTCCGAGCCTTCGTAGAGGGTCTCTCTGCGATCCACAGCAGCAAGGTTCGAATACTATAATATTGTGCTTGCTGTGTGAGGTGTCATGGCTGAAAGTCGAGTTGTGGACATGCAGGACCAAGCTGACGACGCCGTCGCCAAGGGCCTCACTGTTCGCCGCCCGACCATCGAGTCGGTCCACCCGGTCGTGCGCACGCACCCAGTCACGGGCAAGAAGGCGCTATACGTGAACCCTCTGTTCACGCGCCGCATCGCGGAGCTGTCGGCCGCCGAGTCCGGTGCGTGTGCTGATATTGAATCTTGCCCATGCGTGTGGACCGGGAAGGCGTCTAAAGTTTTATCATCCCGCTGTAGACACCGTGCTACGATTCCTGTACGGCCACATTGCACAGGGCCACGAGTTCCAGGTGCGCTTCCGCTGGACCAAGGACTCGATCGCCCTCTGGGACAATCGAGCCACGATCCACCTTGCCACGTTTGACTACCTGCCGAACAACCGCCACGGCGTGCGCGTGACACCGCATGGCGAGGTGCCGTTCTTCACTCCCGACGCCGTCACTGCCGAGCCCTAGTGTTGAGGTCTGTGAGAGTGTAGCTACCGACTCGTAGAAAGAGAGCGAGCGAGCGACTCGCAGCGGTGAATGTTTATCCACGTAAATGCTATGAAAAGCGAACTGTTCGACAAAGTGCATCAAGTTCAATACAAAGTGGATTGTGCCCACGATCCACTAGATACTTGTTGAAAATGCTCGTTTGGTCATCGTTTCCAACCTGCATCGTGACCGCCAAGCCCTCCTTGCTGTCAAACATGCAATTCGGCTCACCCTAGCTGGACTAGACGTCGATCCTGTTATCTCGATCGCTCACATGAAAGCGAGCGATTGACACACTTCAACATGTCACAGAGTACTCAGTCGCAGTTCAGTGACGCATTTGTTTGCAACCCGCTTTTATGGGTACGCTTTGCATGTTCTGCCCGCACTTCACCCGCATTGCTCAACTCGCCTCGCCATGGGCTGCACCGCGAGCTCTGAGGCCGGCGCTCCTCACTCGGCCGCCCAGCCGCTCGCAGCCGCCGCCAAGCACGCAGAGCCGGGCTTCCGGCCGATTCCTGACCGCTACGAGACGATCGGTGGGCCCACGGCACAGGCTGCGAGGTTGTCGGTCTCATGAGATGCTAACTCGGATTTTTGGACGCAGCGGAAGTGCAGAGGGACCTGCGGTGCGCTTTTTAGTTCGATGCAGTCGATGTTGTGGGCTGCTTGGAGTTGACGGAGTGGAGCTCGGGACTTTTCAGGAAGGCGGGACTCGAGTCGTCCAACTTGATACTAGGCGTGCGTGGAGCTACTGTGGAAAGAGTCGAGGGGTGGAATGACAGAGACTGACGTTGATAATGCTTGTGTGGACGCCAGATTGACTACACCAAGTCGAACCAGGCGGGTTCTGTCAGCGACCAGCGCATGTGGGCGATTTATCTGATGTGAGAATTTCGTCATGCGCAGTGGACCGGTGAGAGGACTTTCAGCGGTCTCTGCCTGCACTACCTGGACCCGTCGAAGATCCAGCTCAACCCCTACCAGGTTTGGCACTGCTAGCTGCACGCCACTCGTCCTGATACAGCACAACTTACTCGTTCTCATCGACTTAGCACGTGATCTCCGTTATCGGCCGCACTCTCGAGGCGTTCGACGACGACAACATTATCCCTGCGTTCGGCTTCGGGGATCTAACTACCAAGGGCGATCGCTGCTTCCCGTTTGTCGAAGGGCACGGCTGCCGAGGATTTGAAGAGGTTCTCCGCCGCTACAACGAAATCACTCCGGGCTTGCGACTTTCGGGTCCGACGAACTTTGCCCCTGTCATCCACGAGGCGATCCGCGCCGTCCAGCAAGAGGGCGGTTATCACATCCTTGTCATCATTGCAGACGGTCAAGTCACGAACGAGGATGCGACGAAGAAGGCAATTGTCGAGGCATCCAACTGGCCGATCTGTACGTAACTTGCTGCTGCGGGTTCGATACGTATGCACTGATGTTGAGCGAAATCGAGCAGCTATCATAATGGTTGGCGTTGGTGATGGCCCATGGGATATGATGGAGGAGTTTGACGACAAACTGCCGTCTCGCCGCTTCGACAACTTTCAATTTGTCGAGTACAACGCCGTCATGCAGCTCAACCGGAAGAATCCCGACGCGGGCTTTGCGATCCAGGCGCTCATGGAGATCCCTGGTGGGTCCAACCTAGCTTTTGGGTATCATGAGTCTAATGTTCGTTGTACTCACGCTCGTGGTCGCGCTGAGCAGAGCAATACCAGACGATGCGGAGACTCGGCATGATCGAGTGACGAGCCAGTTTGATGGCTACACTATCCAGCACCGCAGTGGATTTTCTTTAGGGTTGAAGTTTATTGGGTTGAATACATGCGGCTGTACCCACTCCACGACAGCCTACATTTGATCTCGTTGCCTTCACCAGATCACAACAAGCGCAGAAGCCAACGACAGCAGCAGCAGCAGTAGAAACAACAACATCAGAGCCAGCAGAAGTAATGGGGAGTTCACAGTCCAGCAGCCGGCAGTCACGACGCTCAAGCAGCCGACAGTCGAACGGTCGAGCGCCACAGCAAGCAGGAGATGCGGAGACCAAGCAGCCTGCTCGAGCCTTCAGGCCGATTCCGGACCGCTACGAGACCATCGGTGCGACTCTTGGCGCTGTGTTGACGATCCCACTTTGATGGCTTACTTTAGGATTGGCAAATGCAGAGGAGGTGCAGCGAGATCTTCGGTGAGCATGTTGGCAATTGTTTTGCCAGGTAAGCTGGTGGAGCTTACCGTTTCACCATTCACAGCAAAGCTGGGCTTGAGTCGTCCAACCTGATTGTCGGGGTAAGCAAGCTTTTATTCGATCGCCTCAGTAACAATATCTGACCTTTTGATCCGACTTCTCTGCTTTCTAGATTGACTACACCCAATCCAACACGGTGAACAACTGTTTATGCGACTACAGCAATCTCCTCGCTCACTTATCTTGCCTGTTGTGATGCAAAGTCCTCCGGAAAGCTCTCGTTTGGTGGTCGCTCACTTCACGAGATTGACCCGAAGGGTGCAATGCTAAATCCTTATCAGGTATGGTTATCACTGCGGTCTTGATTCGTTGCAGCACAAACTGAGAAATGGCGTATTCGCAGCGCGTCATTTCGGCGATTGCCCGCGTGCTCGAGCCATTTGACGACGATAATATCATTCCGGCGTATGGCTTCGGCGACTCCCGCACAGGAGACAAGAGCTGCTTTGAACTGTTCACGGACGGCTTGGGTTGCAACGGACTTGATCAAGTCCTAGAGAGATACAACAAGGTCACGCCCATGGTCAAGTTATGGGGGCCGACTAGCTTTGCGCCACTCATCCGAGAATCAATTGCGACGGTCAAGCGAGATGGAGGATATCATATCCTGGTCATCATTGCTGACGGCCAGCTCAGCAAAATCGAGCCGACTCGAGACGCAATTATTGAAGCTTCCAATTGGCCGATCTGTGAGGGTTGTGCATGATTTTCGCTCAAACAAGAGTCTGATGAGGAAATTTGTGCCGTGTACAGCTATCATCATGGTCGGCGTTGGTGACGGGCCGTGGGATATGATGGAGGAGTTTGACGACAAGCTCCCGACCCGCCGGTTCGACAACTTTCAGTTCGTCGACTACAGCACTGTCATGAAACGCAACATGCGCAACCCCGACGCAGGATTTGCTATGTCGGCGCTCATGGAGGTTCCAGGTGCGCGTACATATACTTCGTCGATGTCTGGAGGATTTCAAATCTGAAGAGCATTGTACTGTACTCTCTGCAGAACAATACCGAACCATTCGCGAGCTCGGCATGCTGGATCATTGAATAGCGTGATATGCATATTAGATGGGTGAAGCTCGACACGATACATTGTAGTCGCCAATTACTTTCATGACTGAGATTTCACCCTTTCAAACAATCTCTGTCTTGATACTGATTGTGTTGATTGTATCATGTGCACGCTATCGATTGCACCAACGCCGAAGAGCAAAACGACGAATGTGATCCTTGCGTCGTATAATCAATTCCACTGGCGGGCAGCTACAACGGAATGCTTGAATGCATTCATCTTTGTTTGCAATTACACCTTTTGTTGAGAAAGGTGCATCAATTGCTCTAATTGCATGCCACGTTTGCTGTTTCGCGAAGTCGCCTATCCGCTTCGACTGGTTTTCATAACATGAATTCACTTGGCTCATAAGCTGTTACAACCACGACAACACGCCAGTCAAGAGAGCTGGGAGGCAGATTGCGCAAAGAGACGCGTGGTCAAGTTCAACCTGTTCTTGAAGGACAAATTTTCACGAGAGCAGCACGTCTGCGTGATGGCCCATCGCGTCGAGGCTGCTTGGTGCTTCGCGTTGTATGGCAGTGCAACGGCTGTCGCCAAACTGCAAGCACAACGGGGCGAGAACGCAAAATTTTGGAGTCGCCGATCAGATTCTGCGGTCAACGGAAGATCGCAAGGTATCCAGCCTCATCATCCACGAGAAAGGTGTGCTATCTCTATCTCAAATGCTGAAGTTGGCGGCACAATTTGCCAGCCGTCTATGACAAACCAGCAAATCCATGCCTAAGCAGTATCAAGGGAAAACACAAAGGCCGCACTTTGGAGCTTTCAAACACTTACACGCAACTAGACACAAATGAATCCGGGCTAAAGGCGAAGGCTTTTTTGAAGGCGAAGGATTGCACTTCACGGAACTTGCAGCCAGTCATCATAATGAAAAATCTGAAATTTTCGTTCAGCAAAACGGAGATGGGAATCTGTCACCGCAATGACAACCGTGGCACTCGCTGTCAGAGCAGTTGAAGTCTCTTGTAGACTAACAGACTAACAGACTAACACGCATATTAATTAAGTGGGTACCAGTTGCAGATTAATTGGCTGCATAGACGACGATCGCATCGGCGTGCATTTCGGTTAGCGTCCTTCACTTCTTCACCTCTGTGTTACCACCGTTTGATCGGTGCTGATCGCTGGCCTCCACCTCGCTCACTTTCCAATTCTCCCTTCTCCACTCAAGCAACTCCTCCCTCGACATCGGCCACTGCTGCCTTCGTTCTCGCCAACTCCGATATCATGGCGACCAAGGACCCCAAGGACGTCGAGGCCGGCACTCCTGGCTACGACAACTTTAACTCGCCCAAGCCCGACGAGCTCGAGCTGCAGGACGGCGAGCGCCCGCTGCGCGGAGCTTCCATACCTATGCTCTTGGCCATCTCCTTCCCGCGTCTCGCCATCCAGATGGCCTGGTCGGCGCAGTGGGCTGCGCTCGGACCCTACCTCAGCTCCATGATGCCAAACTTCGCCGTGCAGCTCACGCAGGTCATCGGTCCTGCCACGGGAATCATCGTCGGACCTGCTGCCGGTGTCTTCAGCGACCGCAGCACCAACAAGTGGGGTCGTCGTCGTCCGTACCTGGTGTACGCGGGTATCGCCAGTGTGATCTGCTGGACGCTCATGGGCTACACTCGTCAGATCGGCGAGGCGCTCGGTGATGTTGGCTCCGGACAAGATGGCGAAGTCACCCACCGCACCTGGACAGCTTTCTTCATGATCATCTTCTACGCTTGGATGGACATCACAGTGAACGTGGTGCAGACGCCCATGTTCCTGATGATCGCCGACTTTGCTGGCGACCGCCAGACGCTCGGTGCCTCGCTCGGTCAAGGCTGGTCGCTGCTCGGCTCCATCATGATCGCTGGTTACATCGAGTTCTTCGATGCTGCTCACTTGACGCTGCGCTGGTTCCTCTTCATGCTCTCGATCTGCATGGTCATCACTGTCGCGGTCTCGTGCATTGTTGGTAAGGAGACTCCACTTGACCCCTCCACGCTCGAGGACAAATCGACGATGAAGCAAATCGGCGAGGCGTTCGGTGCCATCTACACCGGTCTTCGCACTCTTCCGGGTCCGCTCATTGTCTACTGTGTCGTCTTCTTCTGTGTTGAGTACGGCTACACGGCGTACAACGGCAACAAGGGTCAGTTCTTCGGTCTCGTGGTGTACGATGGCGAGTCGGAGGGAGCCGACTGCGGCGACAACTGCACGCAGGCGCAGGACGACTACAACCATGGTGTTCGCGTCGCCGGTGGCCGCACGGACCTCTTCTTCAACATCGCGGGATACCTGTTCTCGTGGGCTCTGCCGTTCCTCGTCAAGAAGTTCGGCGCCAAGTGGGTCTTGGTCGTGTCGCTCGTGCCGCAGTCGCTGCTCATGGTCATGGCATTCTGCAAGGTTGTGGCCATCGACGTGCTCATTGTGGTGCTCACCACGATGTCGCAGACGACTGTGTTCGCTCTGTTGGTCCCCATTATCATCCACGTGTTTGGCGACAAGGTCGAGATCGGCATGTACGTTGGTGCTCTGAACTCGGCGCAATGCCTCGGCCAGCTGCTCAACTTCATCATCGGTGCTGCTCTCGTCGAGACGTCGATGGGCTACAAGCTGCCGATCTTCATCGGTGGCGTCATGAGCTTCTGCGGTGTGATCATCGGCATCTTCTTCCTCAAGGTCAAGATGTACACGATGTAAACGCGTGCATCCGTGAATGCTGCCACAGGTAGGCAGCAAGTGTTTTTGCTCAGTGCAAGCTTCCTGCGTCGTATGAACAATGAATACATGAAAGCCTCGGCGTATTCTGAAATTGTCTCTGCATTATAAAAAAAAGCATGCGCGCTACTGTTCACTCCTCAACAACGCTGCGCGGTATGAATGACAGGCAATAGATCCCAAGCTCGGGTGAGCCGCAACTGTAGCGCACATTGAATACATACATCCACATGATGCGGTCTCACGATAGAGTTGGCGTCGCTATGACATTATCAAGCGAGCCTGTTACGATCTAGCCAAATCCTCAAAGTGATGCGCAGCTTTCACCGCGACGTGAGCACTTTTCGCACCAGCTCGTTCAGAGTAGAGCATCGAATCGCATATTCATTTTCAAGCCTCGAAGCTGGAAGGCAAAGGCCGGTGAAGGCCGCAACAAGCTGCAAGACGCAATATCGTGCCCTAAAACAGTTAAAGATGACCAGCCTAGCTTGATTTGATAGTTTGCGCCTCACCGTTCGAATCCAATGAACGCCTTCAATCGTGCCACGACACAAAGATTACAATCGGTAACCGCTCGAGAGCAACCGTGACGTCAATGCGCCGAACCTCAGTCGTGCTTGAAGCGAGTGGACACAACTCAATGAAAGCGTTACTGTACGAGCTACAACATTGAGTGCTTCCACACATTGCCTTTCCTGGTCGCTTCTATAGGTAGTGCATGCAGTGGTGGCGCCCATTGTCAAGCCACGCCAATAAATGCTGCCTTGCCCGCCAGGAGTCTTGGCCTCTGAGTTTATGCTCCCTATCGATACCAAGTGGCGGCAAACGGAGCATTTTTGCCATCATGACATGCAGGGCGGACCTTATGACAAGCGAGAAAATAATTACATCATCCGTGTCGGATGATCCGACTCGGATCCAGCTCTCGCTGCAAGTGCATTCCGCCGCTGATGTGTGTGGCGGATCAGCAAGCGCCACGCCCGTCGATCCCTTGCATCGAATTCGAGTCGAAGCACTGCGTTCTTTATGAACTGAACTGCGTGCGTTGCGTCCGGCGCTGCTCTGCGTCGCACGCGAGTCATGTCCCACAACAACAACCAGCCACACACTTCAGGCTCGGGCACCTGCAGTGGCAGGCAGCTCCAGCTGACTCCACCGACGGCCGAGAACAGCGAGCAGCCGAGAAAAGCAGGAGCGAGCGAGAAGATGAGAGTTGCGAGTTCTGTAGCTTTGGAGGCCAAGGCGGCTGCGTGTTGGCGTGAAAGTGGGCGGCCGCGACCCTTTTCGTGTCCTGCGTGGCGGCTTGAAGCTCAGCTCCGAGCTGTTTCGATACAAACAAGCGACGGGACAAACGGTTCACTCAAGACACACAGTTTCGTCGATGTAGGTACTCGGGCGTGTTGTGTTCCTCCTGCAAATGACTGGCGCCCAGTATGGGTTGGGCGGGAGAAGCGCCAATGTGCGACATGGCCGCTCAATATCAGTACTTCGCGCCGTCGACATATATTACGGATCGCCATTACTTTCAACCCTTTCGTCACTGCTTTCAACCCTTTCAAACATCATAGCGTTTGTAGGCACATCTCAAACCCTTTCAAACCTCTGAGCTTTTGTGAGGCTGCACCTATTTTTGCCCCGCCGTAAACCTCAGTTCTGCGACGATTCGGATGGGCTAATCCGATACAACGCGCCAGTTAAACGCGCATCGCCGGGGCGGCCTCACTCAACCCAGTACTCGACGCTTGCGAACGCCCGGCCCAGGCCGCCTCGCCGCTTTCCCACCACACTCCCACACCTTCCTGCTCGAGTCGCTCCATGTCGGCCGCGGAGGAGGCGCGCGCGGCAGCGCGGCGGCGCTGGCGGCTGCTGCGGCGGCACGTGTGCATCGCGCAGTGGTGCGTTAACGTCTGGCGGTCGTTCTGGCGGCGGAACGGGCGAAAAAGGAGCGGAACTGACCGAGTTATGGGCCGAATTGCCGACCTGACGAGACAGGCTGTCCAAGGACCTGGGGAGGCGCCACGTGCGGCGCTTTGCGCTGGCGCAGGAGGCGCTGGCCGACGCTGTCATGGCCCCGCGCAGCGACTTCATGGACGTGTTCGCCAAGATCCGCGAGCAGCTGCTCTCGCTGCTCGACGCCGAGCACTGCCTGCTCAGCTTCGAGGCCAACAACGCGTCCGTGCTCGAGTTCTCGGGCCGCGCCATCCGCCCGAGCGAGCGCGCGCGCAGGGAGCCGCTGCTCGGCGGCTGCTTCGCCTCGGGACACCCGGTTTTCCTCGCCAGCGACGCGCTCTGCGCCGGCGCGGGCGTCGGCCGATCGCTCCAGGGCGTCGACGCGCGCTCCTACCTCTGCCTGCCGCTCACGGATGAGGCCGGCGCCGTGCACGGCGTCGCAGAGGTCTTCAACTCGCGCCATGAGCCCAAGATCATCACCGGGTGGCTACGCAGCAGCAGCTCGGCGCCCAGCGCCTACCCGCTGCACCGCTACGGCTCGCTGCACGTCTTCCGACAGTTCATCGGCAAGCTCATCAAGGCATACCTAGAGCGCGCCGCGCGCGGAGAGGCGTACGTGCGCATCACCGACAAGGCGCCGGCCAAGTCCCCGCGCAGCAAGCGCATGCTCAAGCGCGCAGACTCGCCCTCCGTCTTCCCGCCGCCCATGCCCTCGCACAAGCTCGGCGTGCCCGTGACCTCCATCTACCCCATCGACACGCTGCTCGAGTTCCTGCAAGAGGCTGTGGCGGCCGAGGCCTGCGTCGTCTACGCCTTCGACAGCGAGTCGGGGCTGCTCTGGTCGCGCTTCACCAGCGAGGATGAGGACGACCACTTGCACACCTGGTGGCCGTCGAGTGTGCAGATCGGCACCGGCGTCATCGGACAGGTCGCGTCCAGGAGGAAGTTTGTCCAGTTCTCTCGACAGGTGCTGTCGGCCATCTCGGCCGACACGTCCAGCTTCTCAGGGGCGCAATCCCCCGCAGCATCCAGCGGGACGAGGCTGACGAAAAACAAAAGTAGCAGCAGCGACAGCAGTACAAGCAGCACGGCCACACACGGAGATGATGATGACGCCGAGTCTGCACAGACGCATGTTGATGACGTTGATGATGTCGAAGAAGACGAGCAAACAGCGACCGATGGCGAAGTCAACGACACGATCTGCCTCCCAATCTACGACTACGAGCACCGCGTAAATGGTGTTGTGCTTCTGTACAAAGGCGACCGCGTGCCAATCATCGAGGCCGACATTGCTGTTAGCACGAGCATCTGCCGACACGTCGGCCCTGCCATTCACACCGCGGCGCAGCAGGAGGCTATCCTGAAGGCTCAGGACAAGGCGCAAACGCTGCTGCAGCTGTCGGCCGTCGTATTCCGGGAACTCGAAACCAACTCGCTTTTGCTCGCAATCATGGATGCCATCAAGAAGCCAATGCAAGCCACGAAGTGCAGCGTGTTCATGATGGACGACGAGAGCAATGAGTTGTACTCGCCTGTCGGATCCGACATTTCCTGTGACTTGGCGCTCGACTCGACTTGCCGAGTTCCAGCCGACTCTGGCCTTGTTGGCGCAGCTGTGAAGAGCGGCGAGATCATTAATGTTCGCGATGCTTACCTTGACCCTCGGTTCAACCCGGCGATTGACCAAAAGACTGGTTTCCTGACGCGATCGGTTCTTGCCGTGCCAATCAAGGATGTCAATGGTAAGGTGCTTGGCGCTCTGGAGGTCGTGAACAAACAGCCAAGCCGAACGCCAATGTCATCGCTACTCTGCGTCTCCGGGAAGCAATACTTCGATACGGATGATGAAGAGCTGGCGCGCGGCATTGCTTACTACATTGCGATCGCGTTGACAAATGCAAGGCTTTTTGCCGAAGCTCGTGCGGCCAAGCGCCGCAGCGATGCGCTACTGGCCATGATGCAAGCGATCTCCTCGGCCAACGATGGCGTCGGCGACGTATTCAAGTCCATCGTGGACACGACGTGCCAGATCTTGCATGTCGAGCACGGCGCGCTCTTCTTTGTTGATACGCTCACTCAGTCGCTCATTTGCCGCGTTGGTTCCAATTGGCGCGGTTACACGATGCCGATGGGCAAGTACATCCAAGGCATTGTAGCCGAGCGTGGAGAGATTGTCAACCTTGGCTGCGCTTCCACGCATCCGGATTTTAACCGCGAGTACGACGAAATCGTTGGCATCACGACAAACAACTTGCTGTGTGTGCCGGTGAAGGCTTCAGCGTCGGGCAAGTCTGCGAACGGCGCGGAGGTTGTTGCGGTTTTCTATGCTGCCAACAAAATTGGCAAGAGCCCTCGCGCGCAGTTTTGCGCTGAGGACATCAAGGTCATGCGCGCCATCTGCGGAGAGCTGTCGTCAGTAATCGAGCGCCGAGCGTGGGAGCTCGTGTTTGAGACCGGTAGTGGCGAAGGCTACGAGCGTGCCACGCATTCGTTCCTGTCGCAGTACACGACGACACCGATGGCCCAGCGTCGCCGGTCCGAGTCTGTTGCCAACAGCCGCATTTCGACGCCGATGCACCTCCTTCATATCCCGTCGGCGAGCGAGCAGCACGCGCACGCGATGATCACCGCTACATCCTTTCACGATGGGTGTTTCTACCCGAGCATCGAGACTGGGCGTATCACGAGCAAGGGAGAGAACGCGTACTCTTTGATCCGCACGTGGGAGCTGGACCCGTGGGAGTACTCAATGCCGCAGCTGGTAGACCTCGTGGTGGACATGTTCGACTACTACGACTTGATGCACCACTTTGACATCTCCAAAGCCACCATGCGGCGCTTCGTTGTCGGAGTGAAGAACCAGTACCGAGACGTGCCGTACCACAACTTCTACCACGCGTTCACGACGCTGCACGTGAGCTTCATGATCGTGTCGTCTCAATCATCGCAACTGTCACCGGTGTCATCGCTCGCCAACTTGTCGTTGGGTGCGGCTCCCCCACCGAAAGTCGAGCGTGCGCTTTTCGAGGCCCGCGACTTGATGGCGATTTTCGTAGCTGCCTACTGCCACGACATCAACCACGATGGACGCACCAACGACTTCCATATCCGACAGCGCTCGGATACCGCCATGCTGTACAACGACCAGTCTGTCCTGGAGAACATGCACGCAGCGGCCTGTTTTGAGACCATGCGCAAGCCTGGGCACGACATTTTTGAGCGCGCCACGCCGTCCGAGTTCCGCCACCTGCGCAAGAGCATCATCGGAGCGATCCTGTCTACCGACATGCACTCGCACGCCGCGATTGTGTCCCAGGCGCATGACCGGCTCAAGCGCGAGACGTTCTGCGCGGAAGACGAGACGCACCGCGAGCTCCTTGTGAACGTCATTGTGCACGCGGCAGACGTGTCTGGTCCGGCATTAAGCGAGAAGCTGCACTTCCGATGGTCGTCGCAGCTCATGCAGGAGTTCAACCAGCAGTACAGTGACGAAGTGGCGCTCGGACTGACCCCCGTGACGCCCTTCATGAGCGCTCGCCCGGGCTCGCCGGAGATGGCCAAGCTCAACTTGGCGTTCGTGAACTCGTGCGTGTTCCCGCTCTGGCACATCATGGACGAGTTCCTGGACGGCCTCGAGCCGTGCATGGCCAACATCCAGAAGAACCGCGCCATGTGGGCGTCCATGGCTGAGAAGAAGGGCATGGTCGAGAAAAAGCCCAAGCGGAGGGGCCGCAGCGGGCCCGTGGACGCCTATAGGGCGCCGGGCGGGCACGAGAGCGACGACACCGCATGCGCCTCGCCGTCCAGGTAGAGGCCGCCCATTTTGACGCTTCATTAACTTATTGGCGCCGCGGGGGCTGTGTAGCAGTAGAAGGAGCGCCTCGCTCCATGACTCTAGAGACAACCAACCCCGTCAGCCCCCGCCGCCAGCGAATCCAATCCAATCCACTCATGTTGACCATGGTGTTCGTTCCGTTGGCACCAAAGATTCACAATGTGCAGTTGAAGCGGTCAAAGTGTGTGGCCCCAACGGCGGTACCTCCATCACAGCATACCCAGCCCGGATTGGTCTCCAATTTTCAACAAAAACCAAGTTAAACTACCCTTAGCATCCAATACCCCGCCCAAACCGCCCAATTATAGCAATCTGCGGTGGTGGGTGACGTCGGAAATGAGCTCACTCTAGATCTCGCCGCCTGCCTGCCCCGTCAATCGATCTGCTCGCCATGCTCTCGGCCCGCGCGCTCCGCCTGGCCGCTCGCCCCGCGTCGCTCGCGCTTCGCTTGGCCGCTCGCTCGCTGCCGGCCGCGCAGCTGGCCGCGCTCCCGTCGACGCAGCGCGCGTCGGCGTTCTCCAAGCTCCAGCAGCAGCTGCAGACGCGCGCATTCGCCAGCGTCCCTGGTGACGACGAGTTCTTCTTCGACGGCGAGGAGGAAGATGAAGAGAGCTTCATCCAGTACCCGATGCCTACGGCGCGCGTGCAGGGCAAGGCGCCGACGTTCAAGGCGGCCGGCGTGCTGAACGGCGAGATCGCCGATATTTCGCTCGAGGACTACCGCGGCAAGTACGTCGTGCTCTTCTTCTACCCCAAGGACTTCACGTACGTGTGCCCGACCGAGATTATCGCCTTCAACGACCGCGCCGCCGACTTTGCGGCCGTCAACACGCAGCTCATCGCCTGCTCGACCGACTCGCCCGAGTCGCACCTCGCCTGGACGCGCCTGCCGCGCAACAAGGGCGGCCTCGGGTCCATGGACATTCCCATCGTCGCCGACATCACCAAGATCATCTCGGCCAAGTACGGCGTGCTGCTCGAGAACGAGGGCATCGCGCTGCGCGGACTCTTTATCATCGACCCTGAGGGCACCCTCCAGCAGGTCACGGTCAACAACCTTCCCATCGGCCGCAGCGTCGACGAGACGCTGCGCCTCATCAAGGCGCTGCAGTTCCACGAGGAGCACGGCGAGGTCTGCCCCGCCAACTGGCAGCCGGGCGACAAGACCATCATCGCCAACCCGAACGAGGCCCACCAGTACTTCAGCACGGTCAAGGACGCCGACATCGACGACGAGGCCGACGACGCCGACTCGGCGCTCACCAAGATCAAGAGCAAGGCCCAGTTCCAGGACCTGGTGAAGAGTGGCAAGCCCGTGGTCGCCGACTTTATGGCCCCGTGGTGCGGCAAGTGCGCGCAGATCCTGCCGTTCGTCGAGGAGCTTGCGGCCAAGCACCCCGAGGTGACCTTTGCCAAGCTCGACGTGTCCATCCCGGAGATCGACTCGCTCAAGGACGAGCTGGAGGTTGGCGCGTTCCCCGAGTTCCGCTTCTTCAAGGGAGGCAAGGAGGCTTCGGCCAAGGTCAACGGCTACAAGAAGTCGCTGCTCAAGAGTGCCGTCGAGAAGCTGCTGTAAGCTCGCTGGAACCAGGCAACGACCTCACACTCCATAAGCGAAAATATATGCGAGCTTGAGTTTCAAATCAAAATCTTATTTGCGTTTGATGGCGATACGTTGCTACACGTGTGAACTACTTTTGCTGTAGTGCATCTCAGGACTTCGAACTAGTTGAGCATTCCGAGCTTGCGGATAGTCTTGTATTGCTCTGTTCGCAAATGACACCATGTAAGAAACGCTAGCAAACATATTTTAAACCAAGACACAGTATACCTGGGATCTCCATGAGAGCTGCCATGGCGAATCCCGCATCGGGGTTTCGCGAGTTCCTCTCCATGACAGCATTGTAGTTAACAAATTGGAAATTGTCAAAGCGCCGCGCAGGAAGCTGGTCGTCGAATTCCTCCATCATATCCCATGGTCCATCGCCGACACCAATCATGATGATAGCTGCGACGGAAGAAAAACACGAGTAAGCTATTCCATTCAATCATGGGAACGGCATCAAATCGAACGAACGTACCAATCGGCCAATTCGAGGCCTCTACGATCGCTTTCCTCGTCGCCTCCTCCTTTGTGACCTGTCCATCTGCGATGATGACCAAAATGTGGAATCCTCCCTCCTTTTGCACTGCTTGAATCGCTTCTTGAATCACAGGTGCGAAGTTTGTCGGCCCTGAGAGTTGTTGGTACGGCGTAATTCGGTTGTAGCGCTCAAGAACCTCCTGAAAGCCTTGACATCCGCGTCTCTCAGTGAATGGGAAACAATTATCGCCCTTGGTCTTCACATCCCCGAATCCGAAGGTGGGGATAATGTTGTCGTCGTCAAACAGCTCGAGCACACGCCCGATGATCGATATGACATGCTGAGGCAATAGAGTTAGAAGAGTCCTCAGTATATCGGCACCAGGTGGCAACAGCGTTTATATATCACCTGGTAGGGGTTCATTTGGATCTTGGCGGGGTCCAAGTGATGCAAGCAGAGCCCACTAAAAGTCTTCTCGCCAGTCCACTGCTCAATTACGCGGGTTTTTTTTCAGCCGTTGAGCACATGCAAGGTTACTTGAGCATAATACCTGGTTTGACTTGGTGTAGTCAATCTGCAGTCACGAGCGACAGCAAAAACCCACTCATGTTAGTAAGGATGGTTACCAAGCCTCCATGCTCAATATAACATACGCCAAGGATGAGGTTGGACGACTCGAGTCCAGCTTTCCTGATACCCGGCAGCACGCACGAGTCAGTCATTGTAGTTATTTTTTGTTGCTGGCACTCAGATCGAAGACGGACCGCAGGTCTTGCTGCACCTCCCCTGAGTTCGAAAATCAACGTCAGCTGGTACTTGTAGCCGCATACATCACGAAGCGTCCCGGTCCTCACCTAAGGTCTCGTAGCGGTCAGGAATTGGCTTGAACTCCGTCTTCACTGCCTTCACAGACACGACGCCGACGTTGGTTCCAGTCTTAGCAGCGGCCTCGGAGCTCGCGGAGCAGCCCATTCTGTGTGGTCAATTTAGTGCGATGCGAAGACTTGACGGCAAGTTTGTAAATGAGGCAGAGCATCAGAGTATGTGCTGTTCGTGAGGCAAAGGGACCTTTTTGTTTCGAATCTAATGGTGCATTGCGGGAGTGTTATTCTAAGTACAGTAACGATTTCTTTCTTTTTGGGACAAATGTACCCATCAACCTGTGCTGGATACTTGAATGGGTACAGGGCAGAGTTCAGACAAAATCCTTGAGCACATTTTTTTTGTGGCAATCGTGTTGAAGCAGAATGCAGCTTGATATTGCTCGCTACACACACTACTGCATGGCGTCGTATCGCGCGCGAGCAACGGACTGCACTCGCTCCTTGAAGGTGGCAGTCTCCGATATTTCGACAGCCACACCTGCTTTAGAGCCCAAGCCAGCGGTTGCTGAGGTGCCGGAAGCCCCAATTCCGGCACCGCTGCCAGATGCCGAAATGGGAGCTGTGATACCTGTGCCACGTTTCCCGAGACCCTCGCCGCTCTTCCAGCCCATCATCTTCAGCATCTTGCCGCCGATTCCTTGTTCCAGAGAAACCGATACATCTTGGGCGGGCTTTGCTGCAGCCTCAAGACGTTGGCGCTTGGACTCGATTTCCTGGTTTGCTGCTTCGCGCTCCCGCTTTTCATGTGCGGCTGCTGCTGTTCGCTCACGATCTCTTTGCTCCAAGGCTACTGCTTGTTTGGCCTCACGCGCCTTTGCTAAGTTGTCGAGATGCAGCTTCGACATGGTCTCGTGCTTTCGCAGGACCTCCATTGATGCAAATTTGCGTCGGCACAGCTACATGTACATCTTTAGCGATACGGTCCCAACGAGAACGAAAGAAGCGATCAAGCGTACCAAACAAATCGGAGCTTCAACCGTAGTGGTGTTGACAATCGAGTCGATAACTGAGGCTGTTGGAGCTGGCGTAGCGGCGGTTATTGGAATTTTCACTGCGCTGTCTACGTTTGCTTGAGTCGTTGTAGTTCCAGATCCGCCTCCATGCTCCTCAGATTTAGTTTTCTTTTGAACTTGTGACCATTTTGCAATGTCATTGGCGCTTTTTCGCATCATGCCGGCGCTGGGCATGGCTCCAACGATAGGCACCGCCGGTGCAAATGGAGTGCTATTTGACCCGACCGTATCCGTCTTCGTCTTTTTGGATGCAGTTGCGGAAGATATTTTCGTGCCGAACGAAAGCTGGACCTTCTTTTTCATCGGCAGCTTCAGAGACAGACTGATGCCCTTCGAATTACCAGCTTCTGGCTTCTGTGGAGCATCAGTTTCACGAGTTGATGCGTGCGATTCAAACGCTGTATTGTCGATGGGAAGAGGTGGCGACACTTCCTTGAATTCACCATCGCCAGAACCCACATTACACCTGTAATACTTGCCCAGGAATGTGGAGTAGTAAAGCTTTGAGGCTGGAGAGTAATAGAACATGCTGTTGGGATCCCAGTAGAGCCCAACATCGCTGGCGTACACGTAGCTGCCACCTGCAGTTTCAAATGGTGGCGGCCATTGCTTCTTCGGCTCTTCTATATGTGGCTTTGCCGACTCTGCTGCGCTTGCAAGGAGCGAATTCACATCGTCTTCGAGATTGATCTATTGGCGGAATCCATTAATCATCGCAAACAAGTGCACACACGGTTTGTTCGATATTAGTAAACTGTTCGCGATGAACTGTGCCAACCAAAAAGAGCAAAACACCACGGCACTGTACTCCGTCAAGTGACAGAATAATACAGTCAACCCGCGATGAGGATAAAAAGCAATGGGTATTCACCTCTTGTGCACCAGCGCTTTCAATTTCCACATCGCCGCCGCGTCGATAGCCATTTGCTAATGCCCACTGAGCTTGCTCGAGTGCAGTAGCAATCAATGAGTTCGCTTCCGCCGATCGCGGTGCGCTTGGCTCGCCTCGGTCTTGATACCCGCGGACACGATTATCGGGCCGCGGGTGGAATGAATCAAAAGCGTACGACACACGAACATAATTGCCACCGATCAACAGATTCTGACAGGAGTCGAGCGCAACACGAGCGGCCTAATAAATTACAACGATAAGGGCAATTAGATGCGGTCACAGATTGAGCTGGATCATGACGAGCTGGATTGCATACGTCCACATCGTTGAAATCCACAAAGGCAAACCCACGGGACTCATTTGTGGCGCGGTCTCGAACAAGGCGAATATCGCTGATTCCATCCAGAGAGGCAAATACGACTTGGAGCTGGCGTGATGGATAGACGTCAGTGCAGTGCCATAGTAGCGCGTAGGACAGGTTCACGTGAAATGTGAGAAAACATACTTCTCCTTCATCCACTTCCAGCGGAATATGGCGGACAACGAGGACATTGCTTGGTGGTGAAACCTCATCAGTCCTTGATAATGGTTGCGGATGTCGGTCATTGTTGTAGATATTGCTGCTTCCCCGAGAGTTATCGTAGGTTTGACCATGGTCAGCGTACGAGCCGCCTCCACCCGAGTAATTGTCGTCCGCGTTTCTGAAGGATTTATTCCGAGTGTCTGGTGGCACTTCTCGTGCACTCTGCGGCTTGGGAGCAAAGCACTTGAAACACTCTGTGCGGCGAGAAAAGTTGGTCGCATTGCACTTCGGTGATCAAACATAATGAACAAAAGTTAAACCAGACTGTTGTGACGGAGCGCCTAGATAAATCAACCTACCTGGTCACAAAGCCAGTCAAAGAAACGCGGGGGTCCTGTAGGCTGGCTGCCGGCTTGGTAGCCGTCGTGCTGGGGCGGGTGACCAGCACCAATGTGTGGTTGCCGATCGCCTTCGTTAAATTGTGGTCGCCGAATGGTGCGATCAGCGTAGCCCATAACGACTGCGCGCTCGTCAAACACAAGCGGGATGAACTCTGTCGATAAGCAATCAGACTGTTTGTTAGCCCTGCGAAACCACTCGCATCTTTCCCAACACCTACCGAATCCTTTCATGACACTCGTCGCGTGCTCCACGGACGGGAACTCCACAAACGCGAAGCCTCGCGGCTTTCCCGTCTCTCTGTCTCGGATGACTGATGCCTTGATCGGGCTGAAGCTCTCGAGCGCGCGTAGGATCTGCCGCCACGCCCAGCCCAAGTCAGTACTGCGCATTCCCTCCCGCGGCGGTTCCGTAGCCATCAAGCCTGGACCATGGTCTCATCCACGCCCGGCGACAGGTTCTTGAAGATCAGCGTCGCGTTCGGCGGCGCGTCGAACACCATACGGGCAGCGGTGCCCCTCCCTCCCCTCGCATCCGCCGGCGGCCTTCGCGGACCCCCAGCGTGTCGATTCTCCTCGCGGTGCGCCGGCTCGAACGCCCCGCCGTGCTGCTGCTCGCGGTAGTTGGCGCCCCTGCCGCCCTCGAAGCCGCGCGCGTGCTGCTCCTGCTGCTCCCTGCGCGGCGACCGCGAGCGCGAGCGACCGCGACGGGGCGCGGCCCATTGCTCGCGCTCCCGGCCGCCGTAGCCGCCGCCACCGCCCTCGCTGTGGCCGCCAGCGCCGCCCGCGTGTCCCGAGTACGCGTAGCGCTGGTCGTCGCCCCCGTGGGGCCGCGCAGAGCCCCACGACTCGCGCTCGCCTGAGCCCCCTGCGCGTCTCATCGAGTCCACAGACCTCCCGTCCTTTCCGCTTCTATCAGGCAGCTGAGCTATGGTGTTTCATAACCTGTTCTGGACAGCATATGTGACCG
>JAASGX010000406.1:0-22760 GCA_023334415.1 Phytopythium chamaehyphon | reverse complement strand
TAGCCGTGTCATGACGTCATGACTCATGTGATGGATCTCGGTGTTGAAGTCATGTGTAGCCATCTTGTCGACTGGCAAAACGCTGTCGACGACAATATCTTGCACAAAGTAAGGAACATTTTTGGCCAATCCAGTCGCATTGTATATTATTTCTGCCAATAAAGAACGCCAGAAAAAGATTCGGTTTCGTAGAATTTTCGCCGCCCTGTCGCTTTCTGTAATGGGTGGTCAAGAACGGGCATCTCTTGGTTTCAGTATGCTCGCGGACGAGGACGGAGGTCGTGCACACGTAGGAAAGCAGTTACATACTTAACCTAATACAAAAAGAACGCGACACCCGCCGAAGAAAGGGGGGAACTTCTCGAAGGGACTATTTCTTCCACCGGGACGGAGGTCGTGCCACAGACCCAAGGCCATTCATACAATATTAAAGTTAAATCTAACGCGACCGCCCGTCGAGAAGGGGGGATTCCGGACTATTTCAGCTCCACGCGGCGCACTCCAACGAGCGCCGGCGTCGAAGCAAGAAGGTCGAGCAAGCCCCGACCCGTAGCTGCGCGCCTGCTTCTCGCGACAGGCACCGCTCCCGCGCTCCGCTCCGCCCCCGTCCGGTCGACGCGGCGTCTCCGTGGCTACCCGGAGGTGTCGGTCTGAGCGTTTGAGGCGCGATATTGCGTTTGCTAGCGGCCTTTGAAGTTGGCACGACCCCGTCGCGAGAACACCTTTGCTCCCACCGAATCGACCTGGATTGATCGTGGTGAGCGAGCGCTGCTTGGCCCACTGGGGCGTTGTGTGTATCTGTCGTGATCTCGGTGTATTGATTGTGAAAGCGTGTCGAGCAGTCGAGGTACGCGCTCATTTTGTCACCGCTCGCCTCTCGTTTGCTGCTCTGCACGCCTTCGACGCGGGTATTTATGCTGGTAATGAAACGGGACGATGGTATTGATCGAATGTGCTCTCTCTCTGTGTGCTTTGCCCGTGGCATCTGCGGTTTGGTATTCTACAGTGAACGACTCTCGTTGAAGAGCAAGAAAAGCAAGCAAAGTCGACATGGAGAACGACTGGATCTTCTCCGAGTCGGAGCTGCGAAGCACGCCCTCGCAGCGGGATGGACTCAAGTTTGTCGATGAGCTCATGCTGCGCCGCAAGGCCTGTGACTTTGTCGAGAAGATGGCCAAGACGCTGGATCTGCCCAAGCTGGCGCAGATCAGCGCCGACAACTACCTCCACCGGTTCTACATGCGCCAGTCGCTGGTGCGGTACGACAAGTACCTTGTGGCTGCGGCGTGCGTGCTCTTGGGCTCCAAGGCCGAGGAGTCCCCGAAGAAGGTCACGTACGTCGCTCGCGAGTACATCTCAATCCGCAAGGAAGTGGAGAAAGACCAGGTGTTTGCCATCCAAAAGCATGACCCGCAAGTGATCGCCGGCAAGATCATCTCGATGGAAGGCGTGGTGCTGCACAACCTGGCTTACGAGCTGACGTTGGCTCACCCGTACAAGTACATCAACGAGAAGGTCGACAAGGTGGTCCGCCTGCAGAACCTGTCGGAGCAGAGCGCCAAGTCGCTGAGTGCAAAGATCAAGCAGGTGGCATGGAGTTTCCTGAACGACAGCGCTTACACGCTGGCGTGCCTTCGCCTTGAGTCGAGCGACCTCGCGGCGGGCGCCGTGTACCTGGCTGGGCTCTACGAGCAGTACGTTCCCGAGAGTCTGAGCACCTCGAGCGGTGAGCCATGGTGGGCGGTGCTGGCGACTCCATTCCCCACTCTGCAAGGTACTGATGGTGCATATTTGCCGTGTGGTGTCATGTGGGACTGCTTAAAGAAGCGTGTGTGTCGAATGGTCTGTTTACAGACGCGGCTCGCTTTTTGCTGACCGCTTACACGACCCCTTACATCGACACGAGCGTGCTGCCAGCGGGACTGTCAAAGCTGGTCTACGTGTTTCACCCGGCAAAGTCAGCCGAGAGCCCGGCTCCGTTCTCGGAGCTGGAGTTCGAGGACCAGGAGCAGCACTCTGGCCCGGTGTCTTCACCGATGGACTCGACGTGTGTGACGTCCCCTGAGTGCGGGGGCAGTCAGGGGCGCTCACCGTTCGACCACGAGTTTGACGCGGACGTCAAGTCGCACAAGGAGGCGATCGACGAGAGCCCGCGCGAGACGGCGTTGATGCCCGGCACGACGCTGCTGGACCGTTTTCCTATTGCCAACGATAGTTCAAGTGCTGACAAGTTGTTGGAAAACCGCGCCCGCTCGTCTTCGCGCAAGCGTGTCGTCGCTGATGCTCGCTCGTCGTCCGACAGCCGCGGCAAGAAGTTTAAGTATTGCTTGTAGATGGCCACCCTGCCCCCGCATGGCGCGCACTCCAGATCCTCTCCACACCCAACGCTGCATATCTCCCTCACCCCCACGGCGTCGTCCGTGTCGACTGACGCCAACGTCCTCTCAACCTGCCGCCATCGTTTAGAAAAAGTAGAAAACCCCACTCTAACTAACCAGAAAAATATTTATCCTTCCGCGAGTGAGCTCCCCACCTTTCCCCATTGTTGCGTCTTCCATTCCCATGTGCTTGAGTCAAAAATCAAAGTCGCCGCTTCCAACTCGTCACCTTTGGATATCGCTTGGTGATTCTTCATCTTGGACAAAATCGACTCTTTCCGCCTTGAAATTGACCGCACGAAGCCGACCGACCGGTTCTTGGCTTGAAATTCCTCACGCTTGACACCTTGACCGCTCCATTCCCGACCGACCGACCGGCCGAGTCAAACCTTCCTCACCTTCCTCCCGACCGATCGCTTGAGCGCGACAGCGCCAAGCGTGAAGTGCCGCGACGAGAGGCAGTTGGCTGGGCATATTTTGGGGCCTTACAGAGAAGGCGGGTTCCCTGCGCAAACCGATGAACTGGCCTCTACTTTCATCTCATTGGCTGAAAACAAAAAATGAGAGATCCAATTGGTCGAAAAACGGGTGAAATGAGTCCACCGCATGTCGCACGTCGCGATGACTGCAAGTTGCATCGCGCGCCGCGAAAGTTCTCGCTACGCCAGGTGCTGGTTTGTAGCTCTATAGTGTAAAGTATCAAGCGTAGCAGCGTTGAATCCCCGTGGTAAACACTTCTGCGCTCAACAGTACCTCGTAGTGTCCGTCATGGTCGTGAGAGGAAATATCCGCTAGAAAGTGCAACCCAATGGGAAGCATACAAGCCCCAAGTCACGTGCGCGCCATGATGCTGATGCATGATCCCACGCCTGCGCATGTTGCTGCGGGCAGATTCAGGCCTTCGCGAGGCGTTCTGTCGGCCAACTCCGAGCTCCAGACGCGCTCTAGAAGCCGAGTTCCAGCCATAAACACACTCAGCTTTTCAGCTTTTCAGCTTTTCCTCGACGGTCTCAATCCTAATGACAAGCAAGTCGCTGCTGCTGGTGGCGCTACTGTCGCTATTAGGAAGTGCTGTAGGCGCGCCGATCGCCAGCATCCTGTTCAAGAACCAGTGTGGCATCCAGGTGAGCGTCTTCGACGGAGACGAGCGTTTCTGCGACGTGCGCAACGGCTCCAGGGCCGCTCCGACCTACGGCTGCGCCACCAACCTGCCTGACACGCTGGCGGAGTACTCGCACACGGGTGCTGCCAACGCCACGAGTACGTGACGGTCACATTATGGCTGGCTGGCGGAGATTTTACTCAATGGGTGGTGACGAAGAAGCTGACGTGTAAACGACCTCGCTGCTATTTACAGAGGCGCGGTTTTTCATCGACGACGCGACCAACAACACGTTCTACGAGCTGTCGGATGCTCCTGGCGAGGTGAGCTACATACCAGCATGACCCCACATTTTTCTACAGCAAAGCTTTCAACTAATGAGCGGAGTGGATTTTTCAGAATGCTACGACGGGCTTCAATGTGGCGCTGGGGATTCGACCATTGTTGTATGCGGGCGGTGTCGTCGGCTCCACGCTGTGCGCCAGCGTTTCGTGCCTTGAGGACGGCTGCGATGCGGCCTACCACTCGAGCAACGACACGACGGGAAAGACGTACGGATGTCCGCAGGGCGAGTACTTTGTGCTCACGTTTTGCGCCACGGAGGACGACGAGGGACTTTGAGCAGCCTTTTGCCCACAATTTTGAGAGCTAAATGTACAACAAGGAACTGCCAAAGCTACATGTTGAATGCTAAACTATGCCTTGAGCTTCTCCCACGGCTTGGCAGGCGCCGCAGCTGCCACCGTCTCGGGCTTGTCGCTATCAGTCTTGTCGGTAAGCAGCGCCGCCGAGTCCACAGAAATTTTTTCCTCGATCTCGCGGATGCCGGGCACGGGCTCTCCCTTCTTGATCAGCTCCATGACATCGGTGAACGACTTGGGGTATGAGGGCCCTTCCGCCTTTGTCTCGCTCGAGTCACTGCTTGGAGCGGGAGCGGGAGCCGCAGTGGCAGCTGCAGCGGGACCAGCACTTGCACTAGCTGCAGGTGCGCTTTGTGTCGCTTCCGTCTTGGCTGCAGCGCTGTCGTTCACGACACTCGCCTTCTTCTCGAGTCGTGCCATGAAAGAATTGAGGTCTGACGTGTTGCTTCGGCCATTGTTGACGCTGCTACTACCAGTCTGGAACACGTTGGGTTTGGACACCACACTCGATGCAGCTGCCGGCGCTGGCGCCTTCTCTTCTAGTGCCGCATCCGTGGTTTCTTTGCCCTTCGAGCTCGATTCAAGGATTTCCAGGGCAATCTCCTCTAGTGACAGGTTGGACGAGGCTGCAGGGCTCGAGAGCGACTGCAGCGCGGCCAGAATAGCGCGCAGAATGGCAATGTTCTCGTCAAAGTCGCCGTTGTGGTGGCTAGCCGTATGCCATTTCCACTCCAAGTTCAGTCCTGCCGGCTCGAAGCCGATCGACTTGAGCAACTCCTCGTGGTGCTGTCATTGGCAACATGAACCACAACGGCGTCAGCAAGTCTGCTTAACTTGGAGTACATCTGCGACTCAACCCCTCGCACCTTCAGCGGCTCAATCTTCTGCTTGAAATTGACGTTGCCGCGTGCAATACGACGGTATCGCGGGACATCCGGGTTCTGTACATTCGAGAGAATCGCAAGTTTAGCGACTATAACAGGCAATAACTCCAGCACTCCAGTCTTTCAATGCTGCGACTCACCTCGACAAGGTTCTTGACATACATGCCGAGGATGCCTGCCGCCAGTTGCAGTTGCTCTCGCGTGTTCTGGTATATGGAGCAGCACCATCTTCAGAGATTGATAACACAAATTGCTTCGCCACGCAGCAATCGTACCTCCATACGCAGCTTCTTCAGCGTTGTCAACATTCGCTCGCGCTTCGTCTCCTTAGGTTTGACTGGAGCTGCAGGAGCCGGAGCGGCCGGCGTACTAGTCGCAATAGTTGCAGATGTAGCCTCGACAGCCTTTTCGGTCTTTATCGCATCGCCCACGGCGTTTGAAGCGCTCGAGGACTCGTTTTTGGCCACCAGCAGCGCCTTGAGCGTGCTGATCTCCGCCTTGAGCTCGGCAATCGATTGCATGGTCGCCTGTACAGCGTGTCGAGCACGCAAATCACGATTAGAACGTGGCAGCAAAGCCACTACACCGACCACGACCGCACCTGCTCCGTGAGCGTCGACGCGATCTGCGTCGACACGAGCGCCTTGCTCTGCAGCTCCTGCTCCTTCTGGTCGAGGCTGGCGCTGAGCTTGGCGAGCTCGGCAGTCTGCGCCTGGATGGCGGTCGACACGCCCTCTAGCGAGGAAAGCAGCTCGTCGTCCTTCTTCTTCTCGGTCTCGCGCTCCTCCTCCACCTTAGCGGCCTCCAGCATCATGCGCGGCGTGCGCTACATCCATCCACACATGTAAACGTCAGTTCTTCCACCCTCCGCAACCCATGCAGCAACACATTACGTACAAACCACGGGAGGTAGCCCGCCTGCAGCGCGTAGTTCCAGAGGAACGTGAGGATGGAGGCGGCGCCCACGAGCGACGAGACGGTCCAGAGCACGCGCACGTACGCCGGGTACCGCGAGCGCCGGATCAGCTGCTGCACGGGCGCCGCGGCCGCCACCACCATGGGCGCCACGGGCGCGTACTGCTGCGCCTGCTGCTGCATGGGCGGCAGCTGCATCGCCGTCGGCTGGGGGAGCGAGGTGTCGCCGTTCTGGTGGCGCTCGATGGCCTCCTGGATCTCCTCCTTGGTCATTCCCTTCTGCTCCAGGAAGCTCACGCGCTCCGACAGCGGCGTCGCCTGCACGTTCGGGTGCTGCAGGAACTTGACGCCGTTCGCCACCATCTCCTCCCGCATGGCGGCCTTCTTCGCCCCCAGCGAGCAGCTTCAAGAGTGACGCCGGCCTGCACTTTCCTGAATGGGGCCGGTCATGTCAACGTTGAGCTTGTCAAAGGAGGGATGACCCGACCTGACAATATCTAAAATAGGGACAGGCGACATGCATAGTTTCCCCTTTCAATACAGCACCCTAGGGTTCTGTATTGAAAGGGGAAACTGTAAGCCATAAACACACCAAGAATTCCCGCCAAAGCCTACCAGCAGTCGACACCTATATGTCGGCGTACTCGCCGCCTCGGCGGGCCTCTCGGCGCTCGTCAGGCGCAGTTGAGGGCGGCGTCAAGTCGGAGGTGAAGTTGCGCGCTCGAGACAAGCAGGAGGGCGTCGTGGAGCGCTACCTTCGCCACGGTACGCTCCGAGTTATAAAACTACTAAAAATGCACTTTCTCGAGGGGTGAAAGGCGAGGTTTTCACGGTGGGAAAATGGCTGCGCTGGGATAGAACTCTCGCGCGGAGTGTACAACTTCAAGGACGTGTGGCGGTACTTCCAGCGGCGCGGGTGGACGTCGCGCAACGGGCACGAGCTGAGCTACGATCACTACTACGTCAAGCCGAACAAGGACCTGGTCACGGGCGAGGAGAACGTTGACTACTTCCTCGGCGAGCGCGCGCTGATCGCGTACGCGTACGACCTCAAGATCTTTGGAGACGTCGAGGACGAGCCGCTCGCTGTTGCGTCGCCGTCGCAGCTCAAGGAGACTTTCAAGGCATTCCGCCAGCGGCAGTCGGTGGCAAGTAGCCAACGCTCTAGAAAGCGGGGGCGACAGCAAGGTAGTGAGCACCACAGGGAAGTTAGCAGCGGAGAGGAGAGCATCGGAAGCAGCCGCAGCCGACGAAGTGTCAAGAGCACGGCGTCAAATAAAAAGCCACGCAACAAGAAGGGGTCGCATGCTGACGACCCCATCACGTTCTCGTCGGACGGAAGCGGCAGCGAAGACGCCAGCGACGAGGAGAAGAGCAGTGCAAAACGTACGACAGAGAGCAGTAGTGATGGAGAAGAATCCTCCGAGTGGAGTGGAGCTGACGGGCGCGGCGGCTTTGAAGAGCCTGAGGACGAAGAGGAAGAAGATTCAGCCTCCGTGGAAGTGTCGAGCGAAGAAGACGACGGTTCTAGTGACAACGATGATGACGATGGTGAAGAAGATTCTGAAGAGGGTGAACATGTGCCGAAAGGCGTCGTTGCTGGTAAGTCAAATGGGGTCTCGCACTCTACTGGAAAGGCCAAGTCGACCCATCACAAGCATAAACACAAGCGGCTTTCATCTCGCCCTCGACTAAAAACTTCGAGTGGTAAGAAGCCACAGCAGTCACGACATGGCTCTAGCGCCATGTCGAGTAGCCACAGCAAGCGATCTTCGTCGTCAGCAAGCAGATCAGAAGCCGGTCAAAAATGCAAGTCGTCGCCTTTGCGTGAAGAAGGCTCCAAAAAACCGTCCAAGCATCATAAGCATACAGAGCATTCGGAGCCTTCCCAGTCCCATTTTGACGACGAAAATTTCACCTTGGGTGGTGATCTCTATGGTGCGTCACCACCTCGCCGTCCTCCCACCAATTCTCGCGGATCTCAAGGAAGGAGATCAGTGCCGACAACCCCCATGTCGTCCTTTGTAGGCAGCGATGATGATTCAAGCGGCGGCACTGAGAGAACAAGGACTCCTTCAACTCAACACAAATCATTTGTGCCCGTTGCCGCTACAAACCGACCACCGTCGCGTACTTCTCAAACTCCCCGACCACTTTCTCCACCTGTGGAGACTTGGAGCGAAGAACACTCGTTCTTGTCACCTTCGTTTGACACGTCATTCGATGTAGATGTGACGGAGTCAGCTGACATTCCTGACACACAGGACACAGTAGCTGGATCCACGGCTAACAACGCGCGCGATCCATCGCCAACACGGGCGCACTCAACACCATCACCATCGACGTCGACCGAAGCTGAAGCACCTGTACGATCAATCACCGGCCCGTCCAGCTTTACCCCTGACACCCTTGGCCCGAGCGAGCTACGAACAACGCTCCTTGAGATGAAGGGAGTGCAATTTCCGCTGGATCCAGCGTACGACAAGTTTCACGTGCTCGTCGCGACGAGGCTCGACGACGCTACGTGCATTCGCATCAAGCACGAGCAATCACATACGCAGCGCCAGTGTGTTTTCCGCGATGTGAAAGACATTCGGGAAAACAAGGGCAACAACCCTTACGAGGTTCCAAGCAGCGCCGTGATCGAAGCGCTGCTACGCTGTCTTCGCGCTCTGCCTGGGAAAATAATAAACCCAGGTCGCCTCACTGAATCGAAGGAAGGGCCAGGCAAGATTGAGCTTCTTCGAGTGGAGCCACAGAGCGTTTCCGAGTTGGGAAGTGGAGAGGCATCATCTCTACGATGCATGACTCTGCGGTTTGCATTTCCGTGCTTTGAGTTCTGGCAGTGCCACCACAATTTTCCAATGTCCCTGGTGCCTGCGACTAAATCTCGTGTGGCGGACCTTTTATCAGAACTCAAGGAGTCAGAAGCTCGGCTGCATGAGGTTGAAGAGAAGCTAGAACTTGTGAGGCGTGATCGCGAAGGCTACAAACAACGTGTTGACGATTTGAAATGCGAGCGCGATAGCCTGCAACAGCAGCTTGCCGAAGCAAAGAACAGCTCGAGCGAGGCAAACGAAACATCTTCACCTCATGCCGAGCTGGTGGCAAAGTACAAGGCAAAATTAGTGCAGTCGCGCGCAGAGGTCGTGAAGCTGAAGGCAGAACTTTCTCAACTGAAGCAAGTCTGTGAGCGGGAAGTTGTGAATATCAAACCGGAGCCAAATAATTTGACAAGGCGAAAGAAGTCGGCGGGACAGAGTGACAAGGAGCTTGAAGCACAACTGAGTGTGGTTCTTTCGTCGCCGTGGCTCGATGCCTTGAAACCCCATGTAGCTGAAGCCGTGTCAACCTCTGCGACAGGTTTTGCACTGGAGTGGAAAGCGGTAGTGGCGATTAAAGGTGAGTACTACCAAGCGCAGCTGAACTCAAGCGAGGGTACTATTGGCCCGGTCGTGGTGCTCAAGACAGGAACGTACCAGGTCAATGCGCACGTGACACACGAAAGGTCAATGCGCATAGCCCTTCGCGTCGCATCCCCCAAGGCTGGTACCAGCTCGAGCACGTTTGTCGACGCGACGCTTGTTCAGCTGTACGAGAACAAGCGGCGCATCTCGCGCATCGATCGCGTTGTAACGTTACACGAGCACGACCGCGTTGAAGTTGTCCTGCAGGCTGTAGAAAGCTCCGATGGGAGCTCTTCGGTGCCCGAGACCTGGCCAGCAATTTTCAAGCCACGCGACAACCAAATTGTGCTCACACTGTTGGATCCGCACGTTGTCTACGAATTACCCCCGCGTGACGCTAGCTAACATTGCTGCATGGCATATCCTGTTCTATCATATGTCAAGTATCTAGTTATTCCTAAAAATCTCTCCGTCGCCATGTATAAGCGAACGAAATGGAGTGGTTTGGATGTCACGAAGTGAAGTGGTGGAATACATTTTATCTCTGTGGGTCTCTCTGACAAAACTGCACGCCTACAAGTGGAACTTTCGTCGAGAGGTGTCGAGCTGGTGCTGCTTGTGGATCCATTCGTACTCGCCAAACTTGGTGTCGAACGTGCCCTGCTGCAACCAGCGCAGCTTGATCGTGAAGCGCGGGCCGATCTCCTGCAGCCGCGCCTTCTTCTCGTCCTCGAAGATGTAGCGGTGGTGACGCACGAAGATAAAGTCGCGCTGGTTGTGGAACGTCACGACCTGGCGGCCGACAAACTCGGGCTCGTGCTGGAACAGCGATCCGAGGAAGCGGCCCACGCGGTGGCCCAGGCGTGTCGAAAAGTTGTTGAGGATGAGCTCGGGCTGGTGGTCCGTGCGCTTGCCGCGGTCCTTGATGTTGTCCGTGAGCTTGACGTTGGAGACCTTGAAGAACGCGGTCGGTCCCTCTGGCAGCCGGCTCACGAGCATGCTGTAGACGAAAAGCGAGTCAGTCAATGTTTCTATGTTGAAATATGCAACGACAACTCAACGCACCCGTTGCAGACCTTGGCCTTCTCGGAGAGCACGACGAGGTGCGTGAAGCCCTTGTTGCTGGCGAACTGCACGATCTCCTTGATGTCGAAGGTGCCGCGCTTGTAGTAGAAGGCGTTGGGGATGAGGTCCATGAGGTCCTTGATGAAGTGGTAGAGCTCTCCCGAGGGAAACGGCCGCGTGGTGATCATGAGCTTGGGCGTCTCCTCGTTGGCGAAGATGCGCGCGAACTCGTCGTCCATCTCGTCGCCCGCGACCTCGTCGTCCCCGCCGGCCGCCACCATCGTCACCTCGGGCTCGCGTTTGCTGTCGAGCGTGTGCGGCTCGAGCTTGGGCGGGGCTTGCTCACCCATCTCCTCCTGCTGCCGCCGGCGCTCCTGCTGCGCCGCCTTGCGTGCCTCCTTCTTCTCCTTGCGGAACTTGGCCATCACCTGCTGCCGCTTCATCTTGTTCTTGATGTGCGACGGGTTCCGCATCGGCAGGCCTGCATTCTCGCCCTCATCGTGACCGTGAGCTTGAGCTCCGTCCTGCTGCTGCTGCTTGCGCTTCGGAGCCATCGCCGACACCTTCCCAAGAGCTCTAATGTGCTCTTCTGGCCAACCAACAATTGCAAAAATGCTGCGACGTGTGTGGAGGTGAAAGACCGGTTGTGTACCGGTGGGAACCGGTTGGCGTTCCAGGGGTTCTGAGATGTACCGGTATAATTGTGCGGTGCTGGGTGCGCCGACCCCATCGCGCAGCGCTTACGTCAGCGCGTGTGTCGGCGTCATGGCAGCGTTGCTGGGTATGAATGCTCACCTTTTCATAGTGAGGCAGTGCGAGCATGGAGGTGTTGCAATAGCAGAGTATTCGTAATGGGTGAGAGATGGCAATGGACATGAAGAGTGATGCAAAAGCTCAAAGATACCATCTCAATGCGTTGCAATCGTCCAGCATTGCTCCACCATGCAAATGCTCAACTGCTTGCAAAGCTCTTCGCCCGCCCCACCTGTAGACGACCGAAAAGCTCTACATCCACAAGAAGCTAAAGCTGCAACAGCTCCAATGCTAGCAAACGCGAAAGCCCGTGCCTGGTAATGTGAAACTGAAGCTGTTGGATTTTTTCGTTTCGACATTCTGCGTTACATAATCTAGATCTCTCGCGCGAGAAGAGCATGAGTCTGCGAGCCGCGCTGGCCTCCACATTTCTCCCCACAAACCTTCCACGCGTGATGCCCTCGATTTCGAATCTTTCCCCAAATTTTTACTTGGTCGACTCGATGAGGTAGGCGATGAGGTCGCGGCGCTCCTGGGGCTTCTTCAGGCCAGCGAAGACCATCTTGGTGCCCGGGATGTACTTCTTGGGCGCCAGCAGGTACTCGAAGAGCGTCTCGTCCGTCCAGGTGACGCCCGAGTTCTTGTTGGCCGCCGAGTACGAGTAGCCGTCGGCCTGGCCCGACTGGCGGCCCACGAAGCCCGCGAGGTTCGGGCCCTGCTTGTGGGCGCCGCCCGCGTTCACCGTGTGGCACTGGGCGCACTTGGTCTTGAAGATCTTGGCGCCCTTGGCGGCATCTCCGTTTCCTCCGGCGACAGCGACCATATTGGTTGAGTAGAAGATGTTCTGGTGGTTGTGGTGGCGAGCTGCTGGCAAGTTCCAAACTGAGCTTGTGGGGCGTTGGTGGCGCATTGGAAAAACCTCGTTTTGTAGTGGGCGGCGGTTGCTGAGTGAGGTTTTATAAAATATACAGCCAATCAAAGCGCGAGATTTCATACCGGTATGCGAAACGGTTGTTGTTTGTGGTTGTTTTTATTTGTGCGTTTTGGTGGTCCGGCACAATGCGACAAAGACGTGCGAGGTTGACTTGGATCCAGTATAGGTCAAAGGCCGAGCGATCTCAGCCACCGCCTTGCGCCCCCTTTGAGTGCTGCTTTACATTTTGCTTTGCTTTGCGGCCATGGTGTCAAACAAAACGCGATTAACCAGTGCTATGATAGTGAAGGAGGACGACAGCGGTCGAGGTCTGCAAGCATGCTGACGCTCTTTCAAAGCAGCCACTGGTTCTCTCGATTGACTGCCTGGAATACATTTGGGACACACTTTTCGAAAAGGCCGATTGGCTCGATAGTGGATAACAGTATTACCGAGCAAAACCGGTACGGGGATGGGCCATGGGTTCACACTGACGTTGCACACATCTGTCTGCCAGTCGCACATTGCGCACCACCGCAAATCAAACAGCTCGGAGCTGTTTGTTGGCAATTGTGAAGGAAGCTGCGACCAGGACATTTGCTGTGTCTCCTTCATCTCCACACTCGGCTTGAAAGTCGGCACGTTTGCTGTTGGTTGGTGATTTGCACGAAGTGATTCGAGCTTTCTAGGCGATTGTGAGTTCCCTGCCACCGACCTCGCCGATGGTTTTTCCCACTCCTTTGAAGCTGTGAAAGGCTGTGCTTGAGTCAAGTAAACTTTCCCTGTGATCCACCGTTGTTAGCAATGTGACAGTGGTGCGAACTCCCGAAAGCAGAACTGTGGAGGGCAGGGAAGCAATTCTGCAGAGGCGATGAAGTGGTGAGATGAATCGGAAATGGGAGCGATGACGGCCGGATCCATGAATCGCGGCAAAGGGGACATCCAGCGTGTACGGCGATTGACTTGGTTGCGGCAGAGAGACGATCAAAAGATCCAAAGCATTTGATGAATGTGATACGCGCTTCACTGTCGTTGTCATGCGGTCCGGAAAGAAAGTAACACCGATCGATTGCTGCTTCAGCTCCATCGACTGCTCAAGCGTCGTCGGCATTACGATGACAATCTCCGTGAAGACCAAACGGACGCGGTGGTCATGCACTTGCAGATCGATTACATTTTTGCGCTCGACCTCGCCGCGGCTCAGGTGAGCCTTGGTGCTTTCATCGAGGACACAGCGTTCAAAATGGACTAGAGTGTCATATGCCGACGAATGAAACGTCTGACACGAGTCAGCGCTTCGATTTGGAACCGACCTCGGGCCCAAACTGACATCCTAGTGTGGCGGCGTCCAACTCGGAGATTTTCGACTCGATAAACTTGATTCCGAGCTGTTGGTTGCTGATCGCTGTATCTTTCATCGCACTGCAGGATATCATCGGATGTTGTGTTTCGCTTCGACGAGATCGCTAGCTTGTCGAACTTTGGAGCTCGATACTGCAGGCGATGGACCCGCTGAGGCTGTCGGAATTTCCGATCCACCAGCATCTCGTTCGCAAGCACCGTCTCTTCCGAAGAATCCAGAGCAGCGACGAGATCAACATCGCTATTTCGTCGTTACAGAACGCGACGAGCACCTTGCTGGTGAACAAAGAGGAATGCAGTAATCTGTCAGTATACTGCTGTGAAGCTCGGGACGAGGGAATGAACATCGTGTAGCGCTAGATATCGACAACTTTGTTGTTATATAATGACTGATGGTTGGATCCTTGTCTTCTCTGACAAGCGTCGGCAAAGTTCATGTTAGCATGGAGCAGTTCTGGAATGCAATGTGCTTGCTTGCAGCGAGCGTACATTTGCCAGCCTGGTTTTCGCGATCATGGCTATTGTTTTCAAAACCACATCTTGAAATCCTGGATCGCTGAATTGGACAAACTAACAGATTGGATCTCTATCCTCTCATCTTTACGTAGAGCTAGTTATTATCGCCGTGCTTGTATCGTCTGCAGCAGAGTTTGCGGGCTGCATAGTATAGGTCATTTAGACTTTCAAGACCTACTTTTACTGGCGTCAATGCCGCATTGCTGTTAGATTTTGCTTTCACTGGGTGACAATGCTGTTCAAGTTTCGTGCTGATTTTGCGTACATTATAATCTACATCAATGTGCTTTCTGATATTGCTGTGTTGCCGCTAGGAGCTTCTTGAAGGATGAGAAAAAAAATTCCCGCCCCAAAGATTCTTGGGTCAAGAACTTGCTAACGCTCCCCAAAGCAAGAAACTTTTGCGTCAAGCACTACACAGCACATGAGCACGTTGACAAGTCCGACATTTGTCGTAGGCGAATGGCAACAACATGAAGGATGGGGTTATTGAAGGGGATAGAAAAACATGCACTACGCCTTTGCAGCGCTCGGCCGGCCGTACTCTCCGCTCACCAGCCGACATTGACGTCCTCGTCCGGGACGACCATGACGATGCTCTGCCATCCAAAGTCCTTCCACTTGAGCTGGAACACGATGCACCACGCGAGGAACACGACCGTCATCAAGCACGCGCTCAGGAACGACCGGCGCACCCCTATCAAAAAAAAAAGCAATGCTACCATTAGTTCACCACCATCACCATCCCTTTCACTAACAAAAGTAAACAAAAACTCACACAGCGTGACCTTGGGGTCCACCGTTGCGTCGGTAAACTGGCGGCGGAAGAACCAGACGTTGACAAAGTGCAGCCACGGAAGCAGCGCGAGACCGCCGAGGAACATCTTGCGCGCCACCTGCGCGTCCGGTTCCTTGTTTAAGTTGCGCGTAAAGTTGCCGCGGTTGTTGCGGTCCGCGCCTTCGCCCTCGCCCTCGCCCGTCGCGGGCGCCGCGACACCCGCTGGAGACCGCGGCACCTCCTCCAGCACCGGCGTGTCGTCCCCCATTCCCGCTATTAGCTGTCGCTTGCTCGGTGGTTTCTTCTTCTTGATCGGACTGACTTTCCTGTCTCTACGAAAGTATACGAGTCTAAAAACAAGTAAACACTTCTACACTTGGATTTTATATTCACATACTAGAGGCAAGAAACTATGGTCATTTTTGAAAAATGCTTTTGAAGAGAATAGAACATATCAATCGCGATCTTCCTTCAATCCGCACTTTCTCAAGGCAACCAACCACCATGTACGGCAATGGCGGGCCTTATGGGCCTCCTCCTCCTAATCCTGGGGGCTTCGCGCCGCCCATGCAGCCGCCCGGTTACCCTCCGCAGCAGCAGCCGTACCCTCCGGCTCCTCAGGGCTACTACCCGCCGCCACAGGCGCCGTACCCGCCGCCGCCGATGCAGGCGTACCCTCCAAGCGGTTATCCGCCACCGCAGGCTTACTACGCCGCCCAAGGCCGACAGTTGTTCGCGCAGGCCACTGGAGCGTACGCTGTTGCTGCTCCGGTTTACGTGGCGCAGCCCGGCGTGGCGTACGTGGCGTACCCGGGCGGGTATGGAGGATACCCCCATCACTACAAGCACAAGCACAAGTACAAGGGCTACAAGTACAAGCATAAGGGTTTCAAGTTCAAGTGATGATTGTGGTGGTAATGGCTTTGAAGTCACCTCCTCCAGCAGGGAAAAATTGAGCGTGATCCTGTGCTGCTTGCCTCCTGCTTGCGCAGCCTGGCCTTCATAGCCAAAACAATCCTGTGAGGGGATGAATATACCAGAGAGTTTCTCTCTGTATCTATGTGGGTTCGTTCGCCATGGCGGCAGATTTAGCTTTTCCCTATTGCCCTATTATTCCAGATGACAAGCATGAGTGTGGTGGTTGACAGCAATAATCTGCTGCCATTGGCAAGGGACCTGGAAACTTTACCGCTGACCGATGCTGACCTGCGCTCGAGGGCCACTGACAGCAGGACGAGGGCGCGGTCGAGGAGAGCCAATTTGCAGCAGCAGCTGGCTCGCTTACCTCCCGTGGCGCTCTCGAACCTCACTTTTGTTGCCTTCTGGCTGCTGCTTGTTGTGCTGCACGCCGCCTCGGCCGTGTTTCTAATTGCATGTGCTCGACTCTACTGGTACATCGAGCAGCCGTATCTGAGCTACTACACGGGGCTGCTCACACCAGAGCAAGACCGGCACTTCAGGCTGCTTGGCACCATGCTGGGCGTGGTTGGTGCGTGGAACGGCCTCGAGTGTCTTGAACTCCTCGTTGCGTCGATGCAAGGTCGCAAGACAGCCATGCCGTCCATTGGGGTTTTTCACATGCTGTCCCTATCCTCGAGTCACCTACTCGAAAAGGTGTACACACCGCCAACTGGAGAGCGCAATACATGCAGCCCGCGACAGCGAGGCACCGAACGCGCTTGCTCGTGCTCTTGGGCAAAGGAGCCGACCTGTTCAGCATCGAAGCAAGAAATTCGACATGGTTTCTCCGCCCGGGAGATTGACGTTGGCATTGTTCAGTACGTACAGTGCTACAGCCTCAGCTCACAAATTCCCAGACCATGGATCAACCATCAATCTGTGACACTCGTGGTGACTACTTGCTTCTCGGTCGTGGTGCTCTATCGCTTATTGCGCTGCTACGATCGGTTTATTCACAAGGCATCCGTGCGCATCGCATCGTTCAACAAGCCGTCGTGACGAGCATCTCCAGCGTTCGCAACCCTTTCATACCACGTGCTCGACTGCACGCATACCTTTGCCATGAGATGATGCAATCGATTGCTATCATCATGCCCTACGTGCAAGCGTACGATTCAGAGCACTACACTTTTCCACAGAGTATTTTTTACAGTGACACCGCGTTCCCATACTTGATCCGCGAAAACCAAGCGCTCTTTGCTCGGTCATGGCTGAATATCGGCTTCATGGTTGCCCTGTACCTGAGTATCTACTTCTTGCTTGTCATTACAAGAGTACTTCGGAAGTGAGTTGGCTGTCATCTTGGGTGAGCGCGCGTGTGAGTGACGGGTTGTATTTGTTCGGGACTCCACTGTGTTCGAGCAGTTCTTCATCGAGTAGTTTGCGCACATTGGAACAATCGGGTTGTTCGTTGCGAGGCAATCGTGTAGATGGGCGGTATCCGTCTTCGATAGTGTCATCAAATCGTACTATCCCTAATTATAGCGGTTGTTTGTTGTCATCGCAGCTTTTCCTGACGAATTGGTTTAGTTTGGCGATGACTCTCGAACGAGTTGTACCTTCTGGCTCTGCACGGAGGTCGACGAAGAAAAGATTTAGCATTGCTTCACCAAAGAAGATTCGACTCCCTCCACTAGCACTGGCGCAGCGCTCGTTTATATCGTTTTGGCTCATTCTTGTCGTTGTTCATGCACTCAGCGCAGTATTCCTCGTCGCTAGTGGTTGCGTGTATTGGTATCTCGAGCACCCGTACCTGAGCTACTACGCAGACTTGATAGCGCCAGTAAGCAAGCGGTATTTCAAACTAATTGGCGTTCTACTGATTGCTCTCGGTACTTGCAACTTTCTCGAGTTCTTCGGGCTCATCTTTACATCTATAAGGGCTCATTGTGTTGCAGTCCCTTCTGTTGGAATCCTGCTCAAGATATCGTGCTACGTCTACAACCACGCAGTTGCTTGTGTAAAGCCAAGTATCCGAATTCGCAGCTTACCACAGCCGACCGAGAATCGGCCTCGACCTATGCGACCGGAATTTGTTGCTCGACAGGTTGAATCGATAATTGGGGATAGCGCGGACTTGCTGAGTATTGAGAGCAAACAGTTTGACACAGTGTTCTCCATCCGAGAAGTTGTCGTTATCATCGCCCAAATCGTGCAGTGCTATTTATTCAGCTCGCGGATCGCAAGACCATGGATCAACCACGTATCTGTGACCCTCGTTGTTGCGAACTGCATATCCAGTGCTGTGCTCTACCGATTGCTGCGCCGATACGACCGTTTTATTCGCAGAGCATCTTTGAGGATTACTTCTTTTAGCGGTCTGTCATGGCATGCATCGCCTTCATTTGCACGATTGATGTGTCACGTAGTTGATTGCCTTTTGACCTTCGCCATGAGCGTGCTATTACCAGTAGCCATTTTTAAGCCTTATGCAGACGCTTATGATCGCAAGCACTATACCTTTCCGCTACAGCTACTCTATAGCGACACCGCGTTCTCAAACATGATTCGTGAAAACCAAGCACTCTTTGCTCGATCATTACTGGACGTTGGCTTCAAATTAGTGCCACACGTGAGCATTTACCTCTGTTTGATTGTAATTGCGAGCGTTCTTCGAACACGGATTGAGCCACCGCCAACAATTCCAAGAGCAAGATTGGTGTCTTTAGGAGTATCACCTCCAATGCTTACTCGAGCAAACAGTACGAGAAAACTCCAATGGAATGATCATAATCAACACCATCTTGCACCTTCGCTCTCCCGGCCAGGATCAAAGCAGCCCGCCACAAAGCAACAATTGCCCGTACAACTAAAACAATCTGCAATCGCGATCCTTTTCATGATCCTCGGAATGTGCATTGTAGCACTTCACCTACGTGCCACGTTTTCCAACTCGGCCTGCGCCGTCGACATCTCCAGCAGGCTCAATGACGACAACAAAATCAACATGTGTCTCCAACCGGTATACCCATGGTTCGCCTCTGGGGACAGCTGCGCAGTCGTCGAGTACAACTGCTATCGACACAACGTCGACACGCCTCCATCGACGATGCTCCACTCGCTCGACGCCAACACAGTCTCCGTCATCATCTTCTCGCACTGCTCTGCTCTCGTCGTGCCGTCCGCTATCCAGTCGCTATCGAACCTGCTTGGGATAGAGATCTACAACTCCACCATAGTCGAGTGGAGCGCGGATGCAGCACTCTTGGACACACACCACCCGCACTTGGTGTACCTCTTCTTCGCGCTCGTCAACATGGCTGAATTACCGTTAGGAGTGCTCCAAACCCCATTTCCGAGTCGACTAGGCGACATTGAGTTTTCTCACACGAACCTCACCTCGTTTCCAGCGTCTCTGCGTGACGTCTGGACCGGTGTCGAGCTCATCTATCTCGAGCACTCGCTGCTTACGCTGATTCCGGTGGAGATCGTGTCTCTACCGGCACTGTCCGAGCTCTCGCTTATCGGCAACGAGATCACGACACTTCCTGACAACTTCTCGAATCTGATCGAGACCGATGACTTCTACTTCATGGCCTTGTGTTCTAATCCGTTAACGTCACTGCCGTCGACTGTTCGGTCGGGTTTGACGTTCGGGTTCTTGTCGCTAGAGAACACGCAAGTGAGTTGGCTGCCGTCTTGGGTGAGCGCGCGTGAGAATGACGGGTTGTATTTGTTCGGGACTCCACTGTGTTCGAGCAGTTCTTCATCGAGTAGTTTGAGTACATTGGAGCAAACGGGTTGTTCGTTGCGAGACAATCGTGTAGATGGGCGGTATCCGTTTTCGTTAGTGTCAGAAGGACGAAGTGCATGAAGTTTGCGTTAGTACTAAATGTTGCTTTTCTGTGTCCTGGCTTTCAATTCCTTTGTTTGCAATGTTCCGGTGTATATATGTATCTAACTGACAGTGCTTTGCTTCCTTGCAATGTGAGAGAGCACAGAGCGTTAGCGAACGGCAGGTGAGCTGTGCAATATATAGCTTTGACGTCCATTTATATAGGGGGAAGACATATCTCCAATGTCCATCTGCCAACATATTTGATGATGCACTCTACGCGTGTTTTACCTGTGGGCTCGGGCTCAATACGTCCGGCCAACGCATCAAGAAGCAGTGCCAGCAGTGGCAAAATGAAGCAGCGAAAGAAAAGGCTCCCGCCTTTAGTGTTATCAGCACGATCATTTGCTGCTTATTGGACCTTCCTCGTCACTCTCCACGGCCTTCATGCAGTGTTCCTAATCTCGTGCTGTCGACTGTATTGGTACTTAGAGCACCCTTACTTGAGCTACTATGCTGACCTGATCGCACCTCCAGAAAACCGCCAGTTCAAAGCTTTCGGAGTTGTATTGGGGTTGCTTGGCGTTTTCAATGCAATAGAGTGCGTTGGGCTGGTTCTAGCATCGATTCATGCAAGAAGGCCTGCTGTATTGGGCAAATCCATTGTCACCGCGTCGAGAGAGCTGCCTTTCCGGGTTCGCGAAAGCTGGGAACGAAAAACAATCCATTCTTCTCATTCTAGTTCAGACGTCATGGTGGAAAGGCATCTGTCAAGGGTAGGCGGGATGATCCGAGATGCTGTTGGGGTATTTGGGATTCAAAGCACCCATTTCCGAGTGCTTTATACCCTACGAGAGTTCGTTGAGGTCGGTGCTCAAATTGTTCAGTCCTACACCTTTAGCAGACTCATTACTCGAGTTTGGATCAATCATGTTTTCGTTATTCTCGTCGTACTGAACTGCACGTCGACGGCACTATTGTACCCAGCACTTCGACGATGGGAAAGGATTGCTCAATTTGTATCACTTCCATCAGTCCTGCATCCTGTAGCTCCACCGCAAGGTATCATTTCCCAACACCTACAGCAACAAAGTAAGACAAAAAAGCGTTCGGGCTTCTCCCCGGCTTTTGCGCGACTGATGTGCATTCTAATAGACTGCGTATTGAACGTCGGAACAAGCATCATCCTGCCGGCAATCGTATTTTGGCATTATGCCCGGCAATACGAGCCTGATGAGTTCTCATTTCCACTAGCTCTTTTGTACAGCGACACGGAGTTCCTCAGTCTAATCCAGGAAAATCAAGCGATTTTTGCCCGATCCAAATGGGACGCTGTGTACAAGCTCGTGCCTCACCTGAACATTTTCTTTTGTCTTCTTGTGGTTGCGAGTATGCTTCGTAATGCCCAAGTAAGTGGCAATGCGACAATAACCAGCAGCCCTAGGAGTTCCCACTCTAGCAAGTTAGATTCGCGCTCCACCAAGAGTGGTCCGCTCTACAACGAGTTCTCTTATGTTCAGCGCCACTTTCAGCTCCAGAAGAAGGACAAATCAACGATTTCACGAATCAAACAATACTTCGTCACAGTCACTTTCATTGCCATTGCAATCACCGTTATGTGCCTACATCTCCATGCAACACTTCGCAGCTCAAGCGCAGTTCATGCAAGGGCATTGTGTCGTCAGGGTTTAAACCCATGGTTTTCGTCAAAAGACAGCTGTGCGGTCGTTGAATTTAATTGCCACCGCCAAAGTGTTAGATCTCCCCCAGTTGATGCATTCGACTGGCTTGATCCAACGACAGTTTCTACAGTTCTCTTCACGCACTGTCCAGCGCTTGTTGTCCCTCCGGCCATTCGTTCGTTCAGTAGCCTAATTGGGCTTGAGATCTACAATTGTACTGTTGTTGAGTGGGGTACAGAGGCGGCCCTATCAAATGACCTGCACCCCCACATCATTTTCCTCGTTTTTGCGCTTGTTAATATGACGGGCCTGCCCCCCGGAGTTCTCCAAACACCATTTCCAGAAAAGCTAGGCGATATCGAGCTCTCCCACACTAACCTGAGCTCGGTACCGGCTTCCCTATCGACAGTGTGGGCGAACGTTGCGCTGGTTTACATCGAATACTCACTTTTTGTTGACGCCCCCGCCGAGTTGCTATCAATCCCAGCTTTGTCCGAGCTATCCTTGATCGGGAACGGGATCTCCGTGCTTCCTGAGCATTTTTCTGAAATGATCGAGACGGACAGCTACGTGTTTCTTGCTCTGTGTTCCAACCCGCTCGAATCTCTACCGAAAGCCATACGGCACGACCTCACCTTTGGGTTTCTCTCGCTTGAAAACACGGAAATGACTGAGCTACCAGAGTGGGTCAGCGAACGCGTGGACGAGAACGTGTACTTGAGTGGAAGCCCCATTTGCTCTCTGCCAACAGAGAGCTCGTTCGTTCAAGCAAGCTGCTCAAGTCGCGACAGCCGTACCAGTGGCCGCTATCCCCTGGAGCTGGTAGCACCACTTCGACTTCCGTAAGGGAGTGCAAATAAAGCATGTCCAACGAATTTAAGCTTCTGGTGCTCGAAAAGTCTCATTGCTCCACCAGGAATGACTCGTTTTGCCCTCGCAAAACAAATTAGCCTCGATACCATTGCATTTGGTCATCGCTGACCAAATCCATGCAAGAAGTCAACGCTGAATCCATCTATCTCCGCATCAAAAAAAATCCTCTCGCTTGAACAGAGGATTTTTTTCGCTTGTGAATTTGGAGAGCAGGGACTTCATGCTCATTTGTTTTTCGGATTGGGCGCACGTCTTCAGCAGCGTGTAGAAGGTCTGCATCTTCTGTTGAGCTTGGGTAGCGGAGATCTTGCTTGTAGAGCGCTCGCAAGTCGATGGCTCGCTTGAGGTTGGATGCGATCTCCTTTGCAGTCAAGTACACGAAAAGGATAGCCGTTGGTACCACAAAGATGTCTTTCGCCAGCTCCATCGAACCGGTGTCTCCGATGAAGATCATCGTCGTTGAAGTGTGGTCGTCATGAGATTCAAGGAGCCAATCAAACCTGCGTCCACATGCTACCGTTGGAGGACGAATGATGTCGCCCTGCCGCCAATTATCATGTCCCACTGATAGTTGAAAGCCAAACTGGGAGGGAAGACAGGTGGAATCCAACGCCGCTGGACAAGTCTTCAACTTGGCAGGCAGCCTCCTCGCGAGCGCCGCCGCCGACAAGCTGCTCAGTCGGCGATTTGCAAGATGGAGTCCAAGCGACCACACTTCCCGGCTCACGACCCAGGGCCCGGCCTACAAGCTCAAGG
>JAASGX010000405.1:0-22768 GCA_023334415.1 Phytopythium chamaehyphon | reverse complement strand
TGAACTGATTGGGTCGGACTCGGACGGATCTCGGAGCTTGAGGAAAAGATCAGAAACGACCAGGAAGAAAAGTTATCCAGATGATGTAGGTGGTTTGAAGAAAGTTGTTCGTGTCGATAATCCCCGCCGTCGTCGACTCGGCTTGCACCATCGATTGCGGTGGAAGTACCAGCTGGGATCTCAAACATTCAAAAACTTTGTTTTTCTCCTTTTCCTCTTTCCTCGTGTACTTCGGGATACCTCACTACAATACAACGCAGCGCTGAGGGGATCACATGATGCTGCACTCGCCCTCGGCTTCTTCGGCGCCATCGTCGTCGGCGCTGCCTGCGCTGCCTCCATCGTTGCCGCCCGGTCCAGAGCCATTCTCCCGGCGCTTTTTGTAAGATGACTCCTTGCACGGGCACGGCAGACTAGCCGTGACGCCGGCAAAGTAGCAGCGGCCGCAGTCGTGGCAGTGCACGTCGCGGTGGTCGCAGCAGCGTTTGCAGATCGCGCAGTGGTTACGCGGCGTCCGCTCGCGGTCGAGCAGCTTGTTCATGCACCAGCTAAAGTCGTAGGCATGGTTCCCGCACGGACCGCACACGTAGCCCTGCACGCAGTCGATGACCTTGATGGTCGCGTGGCAGCACGGCACCAGCACCGGCTCCTGTAGCCGCTGCACCATGTCGCGCGTCTTGGACACGTTATGCATGAAGCAGTCGTCCTTGAGCAGGGCGTCGATGTCCGCGCCGGCAGCCTTGACCATCAGGAACGGGTTCTTGCACGATGTGCAGCGGCACGCGGCGCCGCACATGCCGCCTTCCTTGACGCACGCGCAGCGGCCGTTACGGCAGCCGCCAGTGCATCGGCAAGAAACAACACGCGGGGTGGGCGAGTCCGTGCAGCTGTCGTCCGAAGCAGCCGTGACGGGGGCGAGTTCCTGCTTGATGTGGGCCGCCTCTTCCTCCATGAGGCTACTCTTGATAGCCATGGACGTCGCGGCCAGCGGCGACGCGTGGCGAAGCATGTGGTTGGCGGGCGAGACGCCCATCGACTTGCTGGCCGAGGGCACGAATTGCTGAGCCTGGAAGGGCTGGGTCATGTCGGGCTTGGGGGCGATGTGCACCATCCGCTGGTGCGGGGTGTGCACCGGAGGGGGCATGGACGTCGGCGGGACGACGGGCGGCGCAGCGTTCAGCCCCTGGTTGAGCACGTTCCAGTAGTTGGGCACGGCCGAGGAGGGCGCGAACTGCATGGGCGGCATCATAAAGCCCATGGAGGCAGCCTGCTGGTACTGCTGGTGATGCTGATGCTGATGCTGATGCTGAAGCTGGTGGCTCCTGTTCACTTCCAGGAGCGCCGCGTTGTTGTGCTGGTGCTTCATCTGCTCGTCCTCCATCCTGCTCTCGTTGTTCAGCGCGGCGTCGGCCCTGCCGTGCGGCAGCTCGTCCAGCGGGACGAGCTCCATGTCTGCGTCGAAGCAGTCGGTCTCGAGGAACGACATGAGCTGGTCCGGGTGCGTCAGCAGCGCGTCGTCGTCCTCGTCGGCCATCATGGCGTCCATCATGCTGCTGGGTCCACTGGCTCCCACATTCCCAGCGGGAGCTCCGTCGTCGATCTCGGCCATGATAGCCTCCAGCTCGTCTTGAACCGAGACCACGGGCGCGAGCTGCACGCGGTCGACAGCTCCCCTGCACAGCGGGCACGACCGGTTGGCTCTGAACCACCGGAGGAAGCACTTGGGGTGGAACGTGTGGCCGCACGCCGCGATCTGCGCGTACGCGTTGGTCGCGAGGCACACGGAGCACTCGCGGAAGCTCGGCGGGAGCCCCGCCGCGTGCTTGTTGATGGCCGTGCAGGCCCTGGCGATCTCGGCTTCAAACAGGTCGACCCCTGGCTGGACAAACGACTGCGGCGGCTCCATCTTGGCTGGGAACTCGAGCGAGTTCTCCCTCGCGCGCTTGGCCCCCAGCATGTTGCTGTTATTACCGGAGGAAGAGTGCTTGGCCGCTAGAGAAGAGAGCGAAGGGGGAGCCGGGTGGCCGCTCTCGTAGATGAAGCGCAGACTCGAGTCGGCGCAGAAGACGCTGCCAGTGACCTGCGCGCCCCAGCCGTCGGCGAGCACGCGCTGCTGCTGCTGCGTCTGAGTCTGATGCGTCTGCGGAGCGTGGAGCGAGCGCCTGGCGTCCATCGGCCGTCGACTACCAGCGCATGCACGCGCCCGTCGAGAAAGGACGGAGCAGCTACGAGGCGGATTAAATAGTGACCATGGAGGAAGGAATGGCGGGAATTCCGGCAAAATATTTATGACAGTGTCGGAATGGAGGACTTGATGGTTGTATGGGAGTGAGGTTTTTTATTTTTGGTAGTGCCGGAATTGTCTTGTCGCATGTTTTTTGAGCGTCTCGTCGGGTTCGCCTTCGGAGAATGGAGAGATGAGTGTTGCTTTTTTTTTTTGCCTTTTTTTTAGTGATGCGATGCAGTTACAATAGCGAATTGGACGGTGGAGTGGCGAGACCTTTATTACCGAGACGACAGCCAGTGGATTGGAGAACTGCTGGTTGCGGTGGCGGGGAATCTTTGACGTGCGCGAGTGGCTCCGTTCAGCGCCGATGGGGAGCGTCCATTATGAAGAAAATCCGCTTTTTACGATTTGCACTTGCGGTTTGTATGCGTTTACAGTTTTGGTATCGTGGCCACCCGTCTTTGTGACGGACCATCTGGGCCGGTAAAGTGCGAAAACGCTTGCTGATTGATATGCAACCTTTTGATTCAGTATTTTCGTCCATTTTCAGTTAGTGTATACTGATTTAAACGATAAAAAGAGGCGGTACCGGGGCCAGTTCGAACCCACCGAGCATCTGGTCGCTGCATACTGAACGCAAGTCACTCCGGATAAACGACCACAAACTTCAAGATGAGATGCGGACAAGTGTCCAAGCGGAAAATCCAAGCAACTCCAAAAGCCCAAAATGCTGCCTCATCAACCAGCTTTCGTGCTTGTCATCGTGGTCATGGAGCACTTGGTGATGTCTTTCACCGACGACTCGGTTTATTGATATGCTAGTTATCGCTGTGGAGTTGGATTTTGCTTTTCCAAGAGCTGTCAGAAAGGAATCGTTTGACGCCATGGTTCTCTCGCTAACGACCCTTTGGTCGTGCTTGGCTGCTTGGTGAATGCCGGGGGTTCTTTGCTGCCGACAGCTTCAACGAAGACTTGCACTTTTGACACGCGTCTCTGTCGCCGATAAGGAGCTTCAAGTCGCCGGATTGCGCCACACAGAGCTTGAAGACGCCAATTTGGCTCATTGGCAATGAGTCGAGAGTATTTGCCCATAGCTCTGAGCCATCAAGTAGCTCTCCTTTGGGTACGATGCTCTTGCCGCGCTATACCGAGCGTGAACGCTATCCATATTTGTGTCGTCAACTTTTTCAGTTTTCGCTCGTTGGCACTCTGCTTGGGCTTCTCGACCGCACTCCAGACCCGGTCTGAATGCAATAGGGCTTAGAGCAGGAAACGAACTGAGGACCTTGGTTCACACGGATGTCCGACTTTGGTACGATATTCTTGTCACGATGCTTCGAGCGTAAACGCGAACGATGTTATCTCCACGATTGTGTCATCTAGAGTCACCGATTACCGTTGCTGTTCAAGTCAAGCATCCGAGACGTTCGTGGGGATTCTAGAACCTGTGAAGGCACTGTTCGATGGACATACGCCAAAATGAGTGTCTGCATGGAAAGGAAAAGCAAAGATCGACGTTCATTGCGCACTTCATGTTGACCTCGCTGCATGTGGATTGTCGAGCCAAGCAATACAAACCAGCTGCCAGACCACAACGACCCAAGCCCCAAATGTCATCGAAGTCTCCGCAAGCTCGACCTGCGATAGTCATATTCCGCTGTAGCATCATGTTGGGGTCAGGACCAAATGCACAAACATGTTCTTCGGCCAGTGCGTAGACTGTACAGCACACAGTCTCTCTTTACCCATTACAGCTCCAGCTTCTCATGGACGCCGAGTTTGCCGGTGCGGTCGATGCAGTGCTCTTGTCGGAGCTGCTCGGCGTTTTACAAGACGATTATGAAGACCACACAGATCTCCACGACAACTTTCAGTTTATAGGCTCGGTTGCAGAATCTTGTCCTCCACAAAATGGGATAGAGGAGTCTGAGCTGCATGGTGAAGACTCTGGGCTGCTCGAAGCGTTATGTGCTCCTCTATCAACCTTCGACGATGGGTTTCTAGTTGAGGAGCTCAACATTCATGAGCTTTCAGGACTAGAAGAGTTTGATGACAAGTCTGCACCAGTGGAGGAAGTGACAAGTCGTGAGGTTTCGTCAGATGACCAGCAAGTGGGAAAAGCACGAGCGACGCGGAGAACTTCAAAGTCGGCCCCGAGGAAGTACAACTCGAATAAAGCACGAGAAGAACAGCGGCGCGAACTGTTATCGTTGCGGTCGCGTGCTGTGGAGATGGAACAGGAACTTGAGGGAATGAAGGCTGCTGCTGCATGTGGACGAACGACGCTGCAAGCGTTGGAGAACAGGAGACACAGGCTCGCACAATTGAAGCTTTTGAAGTCAAGTGCTGGCGGTAAGGAAACTGAAGGGCACGTGAGGCTCGCCGAAGTGTGGCGACAAATGTGTCTGCAGCAGTTGAGCCGGCGCATTAAATCCGAGCAAGAAAATGCACGGCTGAAAGAGGCAGTGGCACGTCGAATGCAAGTGACATGTGGCATTCAGGCGGTGCTGCAGACTCCACTCACCTCCACTGTACGTCAATTACGAGTGGTGGTATGTGTGCGAAAGCTAATGTCCTGTTGCAGAATTCTCCCGATGAGTTGACCAGCAAGCGGTCGAGGTCGCCGGTGATGTCCTCAATTGACCCTAATGTTGACAGCGAGATTTTTGCACGACTATCCTCCGGTGTTGACGCTGCTGTCGGAAAAATCGACAAGTTCTTAGAAGACAAAGAACTCAAGAACGTCGACACACCACGGCATGGCACTGAAATGCGCGAAGTAGATGGAGGAGTCATGTTGGACGTGTTTGTGACGAGTGTTCTCCCGTTCGACTGGGAAGCAGCCAGCCCAGGAATATGGAGCTTCTACAACGGCTTTCAAAAACACTTCGGTGCGGTGCACGACAAGATGACACGGGTGCGAAAGTAATGCTGTGTCGAAGCTACATCTGCGAGTGTTGACGTTTTGATTGTATTTGAATGCAGAGAATCGACGTCGGAGAGGATGTGGTTATGGAAAGCTTCGTCATCGAGATTACTGCAGGTGCTGTGACAGCAGACTTCCGCGTGCGCCAAGTCATCAAGCGGTTCATGCAAGAAGCACGACTTGTGATTTTATGCCAGAATGACTGCCAGCCAATTGAGTATGCGAACCAGACCACCAATTTTGGCTTTTGCGAGACCAGTTTCGTGATCTGCCGTCCACCTCGAGCTACACCAGCTACTGGTAATGGTAAACCCAGTGGGGCCATGTCTGTTTTGCAATTGGGTCAGTGGATATCGCCGTATATGATGACAGCAAGTCAGTCCGGTCGTCAACTGAGTGTGCGCTCGAACATCGACAATATATCTCGATTCCTGTTTTCATCGCTACACGTTGAGATGAGGGCCAAGATTGACCGAATCGAAGATCTCCTTATTGATGAGCACCGGAGGCGATTGGACCGCGTTGCACTTGTTTCTCTTTAGAATCGTTCAGAATACTAAAGTATGGCGGCCAACGACACTTTTTGCATACTTTTACGCTTCAAGCTGTCTTGATAATCCTAACGACGCCGATATGGAGCGCTTGTCGGTGCATTTAGGTATGCTGTCGGCTGTCATCCAAGGCTCGACAGGTCCACGCAAACTCTAAGCTTCTCAACACCATAGTGACTCCTAATTGTGGCGCAGAGGAACGAGAGTAGCTTTATGAGGTTGGTGTGCTGTCCAATTTATTGTACTTTGACATGTTTCGACGACAGTTTTGCGGCTGAAATTGATGCTTGTGATACTTTCAGAGCTAGAAGAGAGCCGTGGAGCATTGTCAGATGGTCAGAACCACAAATGCGGCGTCGATGAGATCCATCTAGAGCAAGGTACAAGATCGCTCCCAATCCGTTGCGCAACGCAATACACAGTAATCTGTCAGTTCGAAGCCAGTACTATTGTGCACGTAGCGTTTGTAATTGAAATCTGAAGTGGTTCGTTGGCTGGTCTAGTGACTTCCAGGCACGCGCCTTCACTTTGACTTGTGCTTTTACGTAGACTGTACACCGTCTCACTTCTCAACATCTCGCCAAACTCCCTCATGGACGCCAGACCTGCCGTCAATGCCGATGCGGCGCTCTTCGCAGAGTTAATGGAAGCTGTAATAGCCAGTGACCATGTCCAGCCAGATCACCACGCGAGTTTAGACATCCTGGGATTGCCTGGAGCTTTTAAACCTCCAGAAAGCGACAGAGATGAGAGCGACGGGCTGCTTTGTGAAGATGTCGAGATGTTCGATGAGTTGTACGCGCATGTGGTGGCCCTCGACGATAATTTGTTCGCCTATGAACTTGAGGGTGCCGACAAACGTTCGGGACTGGAAGAGCAAGAAGACAAATCCGTCGAGGGTTCGGTGGGAAGAAGCGATGGCCATCTGACGCGGCAAGGAAAGAGAAGTAGGACAGGAATGGCAGCGCCGAAGAAGTACAACCCGAACAAAGCACGAGAAGAGCAACGTCGCGAATTGCTGTCTCTCCGATGTCAAGTTTCAGACATGACAGTGATGATTGAGAAATTGAAAACAGCAGCAGCAGCAGCAGCATGTGGACCGCCGACGCTGCAGGTCCTGAAGAGCAGGAGACACCAGCTAGTTCATTCACAACCCTCACTGAAAGTTGCGAATGATAAGGGCACTTTGAAGCTAGCTGACATATGGCGACAAATGTGTCTGCAGCAATTGAGCCGGCGCATCAAAGCCGAGCAAGAAAACGCACGGCTGAAAGGTGCAGTGGCGCGTGGATTGCAAGTAACATGTGGCATTCAGGCGCTGCTGCAGACTCCATTCACCTCCAATGTAAGTCAATTACGAGTGGTGACATGGTACGAATTCTCATATAAGCTTGCAGGATGGTCAGGACGCGCTCACATGCAAGCTATTGAAGCCACACAATGTTGTCTCAACTAAAGTCAAACACAACATTTTCGCACGACTGTCCTCCGGCATCGAGGCTGCAATTGGAAAAATCGACAAGTTCTTAGAAGACAAGGGACTCGAAAACGCAGACACTCCACAGCATGGTACTCAAGTGCGCGATGCCGATGGAGGGATTGAGTTGGACTTATTCGTCACAAGTGTTCTCCCATTTGAATGGGAAGTTGCCAGTTCGGGAATTTGGCGCTTCTACAACGGATCACAAAAGCACTTTGGCCGAGTACACGACAAGGAGACACAGGTACGAAGTCAATTTGTAGAAAACGCCATCGAAGTGCACCCACGACATTGACGCCTCGATTGGATTTGGATACAGAGAATCGATTCTGGAGACGGTGTCGTTATGGAGAGCTTCGTCATCGAGATCACAGCAGGAACAATAACAGCAGATTTCCGCGTGCATCAAGTTTTCAAGCGATTCATTTACAAACAACAACAAGTGCTTGTGTGTCAAAACGACTGCCACCCTATTGCGTACGCGAACCAACCGACAAATTTCGGCTTCCGCGAGACCAGCTTCGTCATCAGCCGTCCACCTCGAGCTCATTCATTGACTGGCAAGCTCAGTGGTCCCGCGACGGTTTTGCAATTGGGTCAGTGGATGTCGCCTTACATGACAACGACAAATCAATCTGAACACCTGCTGTGTCTGCGCTCGAACATCAACGATATATCTCGATTCTTGTTTTCATCGCTGCTCGCTGGAATGCGGGCCAAGATTGACCGAATCGGAGGTCTTCTTTTCGACGAGCACTACGGATGCGTTTTAAATTGTGTTGATTGCACACTTTAGAAATCCCGAAGACTTGTGCTCAATTCGAGCACGGCCATTTGACTTTTGTGATGGAGACTGCGAGTATAGTTACATGAGGATTACAATGTCAGCGTTTTAGTTCTTCGCTTTTCGTGGTGATAGACATGGAGTTCATATTTCTGCAACATTATTCCACCGTGACTTTCCAAAGGATGCTTGTTTTGCTGTTACGTACTTCGAAGTACGATTATGCTGAAAGCCAAGCCCGACGGACAAAGAGTTCATTGGCGCTGTGCTTGAGGCAAGTTGGCGATTTGCCTTCTGCCATGCACAACCAAACTCTGCACATATTTTGTTGTTGGATTTGATCGATTGTCTAGGCAGCAAGACATAGAACAAAAAGCAGAAGTGATCTTCAATCAGGTTCTCGTGCGGTTGGGAGCGCTCGATACTGTACGTCAGTACTTAACTGTTGATCAGCCTCCAGCCTCGTTCAGATTCAACCACCGATCCTGACTCATGGCCCGGCTCAGTAGCGTTCGTGGTGCTACTGTACCACTGCAACTTTGTGTAATGCACTGTCCATGGTTTGCCGGTGCAGTTCCAATCTTACCGATCCTTGCGATGCGATACATGCAGAGTGCGCTTTTATCAAGCGCGACCCGGCACAAGTGCAAGTGCACGTGGTGTGTGTGTGTGTGCACGCACCAGAGTAGCACTCGATCCCATTGCTGTCAATTGATCACTTGAGGGCCTTGAACTTTGCCTGCATCGATTGGACCGCAACCTCCAAGTCCTCGACTACTGCATCCACACCTGGCGGGTCACCACCGTTGTCTCGTGAAAAGTGCGAGGTTCTCTTAAGCCTGTTCATTCGACATCTTTCCTCGTCGTCCTCAAGTCTTCGTTCAAGATGGCCCACGAGGAAACACTACGCAGCAATACCAACGTCGACATCCAGATCGATGACCCGAAGGAATCGTGGCGCAACCTCTTGGCCTTCTGGATCCTGGGCTTCGTCAACAACGTCGGCTATGTTATCATGATCGCTGGTGCTCAGGAGATTTCGGCTGGTGGCGTCGGCCTCGTGTACTTCGTCGACATATTCCCTTCGTTGTTCATGGCGCTGACTGGACCATACTGGTTCCACTTCTTCACCTACCGCACGCGTACGATCGTTGCTGCTGCCTGGATGCTCATCAGCTTTTTGCTGGTGGCACTGGGAACGGGATCACTGGTTCTCCAGCTCGTCGGCGTCTTCTTCTCTGGCATGCAGTCGGGCATGATGGGGGCTTCTTTCCTCGGTATGGCCTCGTTCTACCGCAGTCCCGCGCGTTGCCTCACTGCCTGGTCGAGCGGAACAGGCCTTGCTGGTCTTGGAGGCTACCTGTGGCTTCGCATCTTCCACTACTGGGGCGGTATCAGCTTCAAGACAACAATCTTCATCGCCTGTGTCTTCCCTGTCGTCTACGTGGCTGCTTTCGAGTGGATCCTCGATCAGTCTCGCCTCCCAACGGCAAGAACCAGCAAGGACATGCCTCTGCAAATCCTGGAGCCAACTTCAGCGCTCATTGCAAGCCGCAACAGCAGCATCACGCTCAAGCAAGGCGACAACTACAAGCAGATGGAGGAAACCGAGCGTGGCAGCCACTTGGTCGATGGCTCCACTGTCGGCTTTGGCGCCAAGCTACGATTCATCTCGTCCAAGCTGATGGTCTACATGACGCCCCTTATCATCGTGTTCTTCGCCGAGTACACGATGCAGACCGGTGTCTGGTCGAGCATTGGCTTTCCTACCAACAGCAAGTCTGCTCGCTCGAGCTTCTACTCCTCCGCTGGGCTCTGCTACCAGGGCGGCGTGTTCGTCTCTCGGTCCTCGGGGGTTCTGCTGCAGGCCAACCGCTTGGTGCTGTACCTAATGCCTTCGCTTCAAGTTGTGTTGCTGGCTTTCTTCATCGCCGTGGGCATGACGCACTTCTGGTACGACTCGTGGCTTCTCATTCTTTGCTTTGTTGTTGGTCTGCTCGGTGGCGGCGTGTACGTGAACGCCTACACGCTCATCTCGCGTGAGATCCCCGCGAGCCACATGGAGCTCGCGCTCACGGCCACGAATGTCGGCGACACGATTGGCATTATGATGGCAGACGTCGTCGGCCTCGTGCTCCAGGGCTGCATGTACTCGCACAACGGCCTCACGGGCGCCACGATCAATGTAACGTGCTGAATAGGATGTTTCGTGTTCTGATGCATGTAGTGAATCAATCCATCGGTTTCTTTTGATTGGGATCTTGATGTTGAAGTGGGTTGTTTGAAAGACCAGAGAGTCAAGCAGGCAAGTGCTCAGCGTTTCGTCAACGATGTATACGCGATGTCATTCCCTCCATGGCAGCGTGGTGACGAGGTGAGCGTAGCAGATTCCTAGGCCACTGCGAATCGAGTGCGGGAAGGCTCTGTGGACTGGCGATCCGTTGGCATCTCGACTCGCAGGTGCAACGAGATGGGCGTGGATAGCTTTGAGCGGGGCGTGGCCGTGTACCAGGCCTCCATTGATGGACAAAACTGAAGATATCATAGCATTGCATTCTTTCGTGCGAACACGGAACTGGTGCTGGTGCACCGACCTGCGGTGTTGCGGTGCGGTAGATTCGAGGGCTCTCGTCTTTCATGAAGGCCTGCATCTTGGCTAGTCGCCGCCTGGCAGGGCCGTCTCGACTACACCAACGGAGAGATTCTCAGATTGTCAGGTGATCACGGGACCGTCTCACTCAGGGGCACACTTTGCACGAACGCGAACAGGCTTTGACGCAGCGTGGACGGTGCAGTGATCCCGTCAAACCGGTGAGATAGCGCTGTACACTGTGAAGTACCAAGCGGGAAGGAGGTGCAAAGCACCGCGTGCGGCTAGCAAAAGATCAGCAGAGTTGCAGTGGCACCGCCGCTGCAAGTCTTGCAACGCGTTGAGTGTTGATGTCCCAGGAAACTCGAGACCGCAGCGTCCGATCTGCAACGCCTTCTGCTACTCTTGCACGCTTTGGTGGGCGCCGATGAGTGTCAGCATGCACGTGCAAAGTGTGGACGTGCTCAAGATCACATTGGCAAGTCTTTAGTGTCTAGAGTATTGCACGACTTCTATCAACGCGGTGTGCAAGTCCAACACGGCCTCCCTGAAAACCGGGTTGGCTTCGCTCAGAGGCTGCTCGACTTCCAGCAGTCCAGATCATTTCTAATCTCGCCCCGACAAGCTCAAGTTCAAACCCCGCTACTTCATTCAGCATCGCGTGCTCAAGATGGTTCAGCAGCGGAGCAGCGTTAATGAGGCCGTCGAGTTCGTCGAGAAGGAGTCGTGGCGCAACCTCCTGGCCTTCTGGATCCTGGGCTTCGTCAACAATATCGGCTACGTTATTATGATTGCCGGAGCTCAGGAGATCTCTGCGGGTGGTGTCGGCCTCGTGTACTTTGTCGACATCTTCCCGTCGCTCTTCATGACCGTCACGGGGCCCTATTGGTTCCACTTCTTTACCTACCGCACGCGAACGATCGTTGGCGCGGTCTGGATGCTCATCAGCTTTCTGCTTGTCGCTCTCGGAACGGGCTCGCTCGCTCTGCAGCTCGTCGGTGTCTTCTTCTCCGGCTTGCAGTCGGGCATGATGGAGGCATCCTTCCTTGGCATGGCCTCATTCTACGGTAGTCCGTCTCGCTGTCTCACTGCTTGGTCCAGCGGAACCGGTCTCGCTGGTCTTGGCGGCTACCTCTGGCTTCGCATCTTCCACTACTGGGGCGGCATCGGCTTCACGGCTACTCTTCTCATCGCCTGCATTTTCCCGATCATCTACGTCGTCGCGTTCGTCTGGATCCTCGACCAGTCACGCCTCCCGACGGCAAGAACCAGCAAGGACATGCCTCTGCAAATCGCCGACCCCACGGCAGCTCTCATCGCCAGCCGCAACAGCAGCATCGTGCTCAAGCAAGGCGACAACTACAAGCAGATGGAGGAAACCGAGCGCGGCAGCCACCTGGTCGACGGCACGACCGTGGGCATTGGCCCCAAGCTGCGCTTCATCGGGTCCAAGCTGACGGTGTACATGGCGCCGCTGATCATTGTCTACTTTGCCGAGTACACGATGCAGACCGGTGTATGGTCGAGCATCGGGTTCCCGACCAGCAGCGCGTCGGCTCGCTCGAGCTTCTACTCGTCGGCGGGCATGTGCTACCAGGCGGGCGTCTTCATCTCGCGGTCGTCGGGCGTACTGCTGCAGGCCAACCGGTTCGTGCTGTTCCTCATGCCGACGCTGCAGGTGGCACTACTGGCCTTCTTCATCGCAGTTGGCATGACGCACTTCTGGTACGACTCGTGGCTCTACGTCATGTGCTTCATCACGGGCCTGCTCGGTGGCGGCGTGTACGTGAACGCCTACACGCTCATCTCGCGCGAGATCCCCGCGAGCCACATGGAGCTCGCGCTCACGGCAACTAACCTCGGCGACACGATCGGCATCATCCTCGCCGACATCCTCGGCCTCGTGCTCCAGGGCTGCATGTACTCGCACAACGGCCTCTCGGGCGCCACCATCAACGTCTCCTGCTAGATGGCTACAGTCATGGCTACATGGCTACATGTAGCCATCGTACGTTCCTAACTCAATGTAACCGTTTCGATATGATTTCGGATATGTAACGCTCCTGATCCCCACCCTCTCCAAAGCGGTGTCAATATCAAAGCAAGACGGTTTTTGAACCAGTTTTGACGCGCGGTTACAAGAAACGCCCCCCATTCCCACATCTTCCACGTCTAAAGCAGGCCAAGGCCAGGATCTCCCCCCTCATGGCGGCTCGAGAGCTCGTGGGGCGGCCGCTGGTGCCGTTCTTCGACGCGGACGACAACGTGAACGCGGCGCTGGCCGTGGACGAGCGCTCGGCCGAGCGCGGGCCGCTGGACGTGGACGCGCGCGTGTGGAACAAGGCGCTGGGCTACTTCGAGTACCCGAGCGAGGCTCCAACTCCCGATTCCAGCGCCCCAGAGGCCAAGGCGCTGCTCACGCCGGCCATGATGCTCTCCCCTGATCCTCCAGCGTCAGGTAGAGCCGCTGATCGCCGTCTCAAGTGCTCTAGAAGCCGAGTTACTGACCGTAAACCTTCTTACAGGGAGCAATGCTCGCAGCAGCTCTACGAAGAAGCAGAGGGCCAAGAACGCCAAGCAGAAGACCGCAGCAACCGCTGAGATGGGGGAGAACGGCAGGGGAGGGAAGAAGAGCAGGGGGAAGGGCAGGACCAAGAAGGAGGAGCTGTCGGCCTCTGGGAAATGGGCCTGGTCGGCCTTCCAGTCGTCGCCCGAGCCCGAGGAGCTGCCGCTGCCGCCGTTCCTGGCCAGGACGCAGCTGCCAGCTCCTCCGCCGCCGCCTCCGCTGCCGCCCAACGACCCGCCGGCTGCTTCCTACATGGCGTCGCCCCCCAGGAGCTACTCGCAGGTGACGCAGGGCATCGTGCCGCCGTTCCAGCCGCCGCTGCCCCCCAACCCGCCGCCGGACGACGAGCCCATGTCCATCGAGCTGTCCATGACGCAGGATCTCCGGCGGATGCTCAACATCGGCGGCTAACGTCGCCCTGAAGGCACCAAGGGCAGCAAATTCCGGCCTGGTCTCCATTTGATTGTCGGTCGAAGACGCTCGACGTGCCAGTGCCAAGCGGAGCTGAACCTGCCCATCCATCCACCCAGCTCTGCTCAACATGGTCGACAGCCAGGCACTGCTCGACGTGTCGACGGAGAATACAGCGAGGCCCCAAACTGCTGCCAAAGCTGCCCGAAAGCTGCCGGAATCCTGCCAACTTGCTGCCCAAAGCTGCCAGAAATGCGGTCGACTTGCAGCTCGGAGTGGATTTTTTCCAGGCTGCAAGTCGGAAAAGCAGGCAAGCAGCAGCATCACGTTGGCAACTTGGCAGCAAAGCAGCTCTGCATCACCAAACAGAGAGATTGCGACACTGATCCGGTCGTGAGCCGCGGCGTCATCTGCCTCAGCCTCATCCCGGCGTAAACAACTCCCCCCGCGGCAACCTACCGGAGCAATACGCCCGTCTATAAATGTGTATGCCCGTTGTATCCGTGTATATCTAGTCGAGAGCGACATACACCGCTATTCTTTTTCCGCCACTTGCCATCATTCCTTCATTTGCGGTCTTGCCAACTTGCTGGAAGGTGTCGACGGACTTTCTCGCTCTTGCTGTCAAGGCTGCCGATGCTCGGGACCAAGCGACGGATGGAGCAGGACGCCGACTTCGACGCCGTGCCGCTCGACTTCCTCTTCGAGCTCGACCCGTGGCTGTTTGGCGAGGCGGCGGGCGACGAGCAGCCGGTGGCGGCCAACTCGCGGTCTCCGGCGGCTCCAGGCGCGCGATTCGCAGCTTTAGGGGCCGATTCCGGGCTCTGGGCGCCTCCTGCGGGCCTCCCAACGTCTCTAGCAGCTTCCTCGGCCAATTCCGAGCTCTCTACGGCCCTTGTAGTCCCCAAAACAGCTCTAAAGGCTGTGAATCCAGGTTCTGCTGGTGCTACTGGTGCTACTGCTGCTATTACTGCTACTGGAGCTCCAGGACCGCCCAAGAAGAAGGCCAAGCCCAACAAGAGCACGAGTCAGAGGCAGAAGGAGGAGCTGACGTTCCTGAGAAGCAGGGTCGAGGAACTCGAGCTGCAGCTGACGGAGATCAAGACAAGCAACAGCAAGCTGCAGCAGGAAGATGGCAAGGAGCAGGAGCAGGGCGAGGACGCTGAGGACGAGGACGACGATGCAGACGCCGTGCCGGACGTACAGGACGCGTCGCTGTGGGAGCGCATCGCCAAGAGGCAACAGGAGGAGAAGACCAAGGCCGAGGTTGAGAACATGAAGCTTAGGGAAATGGTCGAGGGGCAGATCAAACTCGTGAGGAGCTTCGAGCGGCTGCTGCGCAAGCGCCAGATCTGGGAGCAACTGCAGCAGGACCAGTGGCAGCGACGCGACCAGGAGACCAAGAAGGATGACCAGATTTTCGAGGAGCTCCTAGCGAGCGTCGAGCATCGCAGCCCCCTGCTAGACTCCATCTTCAAGCTGCACTCGCTCAACGGCGCGTCGACTGACGGTACGAGCGCGAATCTCAAATATGCGTCCGAGAACGGCATGTACCTGGAATTCATCGACACGAAGCTGCTGCCGTTCGACTCCAAGATGATCGAGGAAGTCATGTGGCGCTCGATCTGCGAGGGAAAGTTCAAGCTCGACAATCATCAATATGTGGTACGTAGTGCATTGAAAGTTTTACTTTGCGAATTTTAACCCCTGCTGATATCGTAATTGCTGTTGCTGCGACCAGTCATTAAAACATGCCGATGACGTCGTGATGAGCAAGGCTGTCGTGTGCAAGGAAGACACAACCAACAAATTCACAAATCTTTGGTCTGTTGTAAAGCGATTCGACCGGAGCGACTGCGTCGAGTACATCTACGAGACGACAGTCGAGATTCCTGGCGGAGGAGATTTGGCTCTTCCTCCTGTAAAGCTCGTTCAGCAAGGCTGGGGTCGACTTGGCGTTGCGACTTTGAAAGACGGCTCCACTGGAACTATCATGCAGTCGTACTCGACATCCGTTCCGACGGTGATGGAGGCAGACGGAAGCGACGGCGAATCATCACATCAGCAGCACCGCGAGATCGACATCCTGACAGAGCTTATCCTCACATCGTACCAGCAAAGTAGACAGACCATTCACCAGTCCATCGAGAACCTCGTCATGGACGAGGCTTTAGCTAGAGGCAGCAACAAGTAGAACCTTCGACCAACAATGTTCAGTCTTTCCAGGCCCTTCAGCCCGCGCTAAGCGGTACTCGGTATCATACATGCGAAAGTGGGGACGGCATCGTCACACCAACACAACAACAAACAAGCACGCCATCCTTATCTGTTCGGGCTATTCACTAGCTCGCTTACTTTTTAAATGACGATCATATCGTCTCATCGGACAGATGTTATACGTCGTAAGCCGATGACGGTTGTGGCAGTTTACGCCAGCGACTTGAATGTGTCGCAACCTGGATGTTAATGTACAGATCTGCTCCAACGCACGACAGTCGGAAACTCGCTTTGTATAGCAGTCATGCTCGAGAGCTCCAATTTCCTGCCATATCTTGTCGAGTTTGACGATTTGGACGAGCTGCTCACGGGCTACGACTTCTCTTTGCCGGATATTGCAATAGTGCAGCCGCCACTATCTCCACCTCACCCCACCGTTCATCCTGCCTCACAGCAGCAACACCAGAAGCGTAGTCGACTCCCGGTGTGGCTGGCGACTGACTCTCCACCGACTACCAAACCCCGCCGCAAGATAACGAGCAAATGGAGGAAACACGAGATCGAGCAGTTGCGACGGCAAGTGAATGAGCTCAGCAACCAGCTTGTTCAAATCACCCCACGCAGCAACCCGGCGAAAGGAACAGCCGGGTACCTATGGATGGGCCTCGCCCAACGCCAAGAACATGACAGGCGACGAGCGGAAGGAGAGAACACGAGGTTACGAGAGGAACTCGCTTCGCTTGACAAGTATATTCGAGGCTTTCGACGAGTGCTGCGTAAGGCAGAGGTGAGTCAGACGCTCGAGCATGCTTTGCATACGGCTTTGCATTATCTAATAGGACCTTGAATGATCTCAGTCGTGGAAGAAGAAGCACGGTGCCCTCATAAGTAGGGACTGGATGCTGCTCGATCCGACGTGTGGAGATCGCGGAATCGTCTCGCTACTTGTCAAAAATGTAGATGCTCGTCTTTCGACTTGGCCCGGAGTCGAGGAGAGCTACTGGAACGGGAACCACGGAGATCAGTGCTTCGGAGAGGTTCGCAGGGATTCTGATGGAGGGTATTTTTTCGAGACGGTGCGAGCTCGGGTGTTACCATTCAGTCCGGAAATTGTGGAGAAGGTCACGTGGAGATCAATGTGCAAAGGGGGAAGCCATGTTTTGTTCCAGGTTTCCGAGGTAAGCACATTTCATCACAAAATACCTAGCCTGGTGCTGAATGGGGTATTGTATTCAGGTGACCGACAATGCGCTGATTTCGACTTTGAACATCCAATCCAGCTGCTTGGAGGGGCTAGTTGAACCGGAAATATTCAACATCAAGACTCACCTTGTTCTTAGAAGGTGTGTCAAGAATGGTCGAACGGTGAGTGTCTGGGAGGCAGTATCGCTTGTGCCAGAGTTAAAGGTGCTCGGTACTCCAGCACTCCGCTGGATCCAGCAAGGCTGGGTTACATCTTGGGCTCATCAATTGCGGAATGGAGATGAAGGTTGTGCAGTCTGGGCTTCTGCGCGAGGAGCTATATCTACCCAGGGTAACACTACAAAAGGGCTTGGAGAACAGGGATTGTTGCTATTGCAAGCCTTAGCGCGAACACTCGAGGACAATGGCAAGCTAATGGAGAAGGATACTGAAAGCTTGATGATACTTGATGCAGCCAAGAAAAGGCAACACAAGACATGATTGAGGTGAAAGCCCTCTCTCGATTATCCTGGAGCTAGCTTGTGTAAAAACCAAGTCTAAAGTTTAAACCTGAGGCTACATCAAACTCAATTTTGATTCACAAAGAGCCTATTTCCAATGTGATTTTAACCTAAACTTGCCGGCTTCGCCGAGATAACGTCGAAGATTTCATCTCCCTACTGCGCATTTCACGTGCGGCGAATCGCCGCACGTCAGCGATGTTCGCTGCCTTCAGCGTTCGACATCCAGATGTACTTGTTGTTGACGTCCCAGCCAGTCCTATTGGTAAATGCCCGTCGATTTCAAAAAGTGCATTCTGAGTATTTCTTGTGCTCCCAGGAAGAAAGGTACAAACTAATTCACTGGTCGAAACCTCCAAATCGCATCACTCAAGCGCATTTGCATGGCAAAACACACCAGAGATGCTAGTCCGAGTTCGTGCATTGGGAGATTGATCACACCCTGCTACGATTCACTTCAATACTCTGCCCACCATAACAGTTGCACCCGCACATATCTCTTGCACGGGCAAGGGAATGATCATCACATCAATCAATGATGACCCCGCACGCTGCTTACGCCGCAGTGACAGTTTTCTAGGTATCTTTGACGAGTGGCGCCTTGGAATTACGCTACTGTACCTACTCCATCATTTCCAGTCGTGCCACGTGGCTCACAAGCGATGACAACTTCCGAGTCTTCATTTTCTCTAGACGAGCTTGACTTTGATGAGCTGCTTGCAGCTTGTGATCTCTTGACAGAGACTGAGGCGGCACCAACATCCTATGCACAGCCTCAAATATTGCCACCGGGTTCATTGCAAAAGCAATTGAGCAGTCTTCAGTCATCACATGCCATCGCTTTGCCTCCGCTCGCGATCAGAAGCCACCGCAAGCGGACGAGTGCGAAGAGGAAAGACGAAATCGAGCAATTAAGGCGACAGGTGAATGACCTCAAGGTGCAACTCGCGTGCACTCCGAATCGTACATCTAAAGCGCCTAGCGAAGGCACGGCCGACTTTTTGTGGATGAAGATGTCCCAGCGACAAGAAACGGGGAGGCAGCGAGCTGAGGAAGAGAATAAAAGGCTACACGAAGCAGTCTTGGCGCAGGGTAAACTCATTCGGAACCTCCGCAGTGTACTTCGCAGAGCAGAGGTAAGATAGACGGCTGTATCATGGCTGCCAAGATTTCCTAACCTTTGTGTTACGCTGGGTGGCAGTTGTGGAAGGAAGCTGTACTGAATTCCAAGTACGGACAGGGTTTTGATACAACAACTATGGATGAGGACCAGGACGTTGTCAAAATGCTTGTTGAAAGCGTGGAGAAACATCTTTCGTTGCGTATTGAAGGTGATACAAGCCACCGGCACCGACAGTTCGATGAGGAGGTCATTGGGGAGATCCTCCAAAAAACAAATGGCGAGTATTCTTACGAGCGAGAGCGAAGCCGAGTGCTTGCATTCAGTCCGGAGCTTGTGGACAAGGTTGCATGGGACGCTATGTGCCGAGGGGGTATACTGATTTTCATTCAGCCGACGTTGGTATGTGCATTCTGTGTTTGCATCAAGTTTGATTTTGCTGTACTAGCTAGTGTTGCTTGCAGGTGACAGACGACCTGATCACTTCCGTTGTTAACCATCACGCAAGCTCTTTTGAAGGACTAGACGACCTAGACATGCTTGCCATCAGAACTCTGTTTGTATTGAAACGGTATCGGCGACAAGGATGCGTGATGACGGCTTGGGAATCAGTATCCTCTATTCCAACATCAACTAAGCTTGGGACTCCACCACTTCGTTGGTTCCAGCGAGGATGGGGAGACAGTTGGAGCCACCAATTACCCAGTGGAGAAAATGGCTGCAGAACTTGGGCAACTGTTCGAGCATCGATTTCAGTTCAGGGTGGCTCATCCATCGACAATGGTGAACAAGGGCTGAAAGTGGTGCAAGTCATGGCCGCAGCACTAGACGAGAGTGGGCGGCGAGTCGAGAAGGAGCTTGAGAATTTGATCGCGATTGAGGCAGCAAGAAGAAAAATTTGATGAGGCCACATCATAGCATATCGGGCTGAAGCATTGTTTACATCTAATCCATCTGCGATCACTCAACCATTTCAGAAATGGACAACTTGTGGTGAGCCTTGACGGCAAGCCTGCGCAAACGAGTTCGATGTATCTGATTCACAAAATGGAGCTTATTCTCTTCTACCACACGCTGCTTTGAAGCATCAAGCTAACCGCATGCAGACACTTAAGTACTTTTATTTCCCTGTTGATACTACTGCGTGAGCAAGCTTTCTGACAAAAGCCGACGCAGGAAGACAAGAAATTCTTCAATTAGAGGCACTTTGTGCAATGCTGCTCAGGATAATCTGTAGCATCGTAATGCACACAGATTTACTCTGAGGGAGACCAATCCACAGCATCCATCTTTGACTCTGTTGCTTGCAAGCTAGCAGGAAGTTGAGTCATGGGCTTGGGTTGTGGTGATAGCGACTACACACAGTTGCACACGAGACCATAATACACACATCTCTCGCACCGACAAGAGAATGATTGCTGCTTACGGCATGGCGATGTGTGGAACCATGTTGTGCCTTCATTTCCGATTGAGTCAAGAAGCCCCCAAGCAATGAGCCAGGAATCGATATTTTTCCTGGATGAGCTGGTTGACGTTGACGAACTTTTCGAACTCTTGCCTGATGTTGATACGATCTCGCCGGCCTTGCCTCCACCGGCACCTCGAACCCAAGTAAATCGCAGTGATCAGCCAATATGGCTGGTAGCTTCGCCTCCGCCAACAAACAAAAGTCGCTGTAAACGGACAACTACCAAGCGGAAAGACGAAATCGAGCAGCTGCGGCGACAAGTGAGCGAGCTGAAGATCCAACTCGCGTGCACTCCAATACTTGGATCACTGGAAGCACCAAGTGAAGGCACGGCGAGTTACTTGTGGATGAATCTTTCGCAGCGTCAAGAAAACGAGCGGCGGCGAGCAGAAGAGGAGAATGGGAGGCTGCGTCAGGCACTGGCAGAGCAGAACAAACTCATTCAGAGTCTCCGCCGTGTGGCACGCACATCTAAGGTGAATGCGTTCGAACAGGATCAATTACTCTATTTGAATCACCTGATGAGAGGATTTGTCCGTACGACAGGTGTGGAAGCAAGCTGTATTGAACTCCAGATACTGGTTGACGATCAGTGAAGAGCACCAGATTGTCACAATGCTCATCAAAAGTGTCGACCACCATCTTTTGCTGCGTGTTGACTCTGGGACAAATCATCGGCATCACCTACCTGGAGTACAGCCCGCCAGGAGTATTCACAGAGACACTAATGGTGGGTATTTCTACGAGAGAAAAAGAAGTCGTGTTATACCATTTAGCCATTATCTCGTGGATAGAGTTGTGTGGCATTCAATATGCCAAAGGCTGACGCTAGTCGAAGAACATGGAACTGGAGGCCCAAAACGTCTCATTGACGTTCAGCCCACATTGGTAAGGATAATCGTTTCAGCATCCTTTTGGGAGTACTGTAGCTCATTTTGCTGTTTGCAGGTGACCGGTGACATGGTCGTATCTACTATCAGCTTATCCGCAAACACCTTTGGGGGACTGGGTATTCCAGATATGTTGTCCTTCAAAACAATCTTTGTCTTGAAGAGGTCTCGGCAAAACGACCGGGTGGTGACAGCATGGGAATCGTTATCCCTTATTCCAGAATCTACAGAGCTTGGGACAGCACCATTGCGCTGGGTTCAGCGAGGTTGGGGAGATAGCTGGTGCCACCAATTGGCAAATGGAGACGACGGATGCAGAACGTGGGCCACAGTTTGGGCATCGATTACCGCTCAAAGTGATGCAGCAAACGTTTTAGGGGAGCAAGAGCTCAAGTTGGTGCAGGCCATGGCAGTGACACTGGAGGAAAGCGGGCGGCGAATGGATAGGGAATTTGAGCGGTTGTTGTCGATTGCAGCCGCGAGAGAGAGGTCCCGTACGGCATGATATTTCACTATAACAAACCGATGAGTGAAATGAGAATGGTGTGTACTGCTAGACTCGTTGGTTGAGCCTCAATGATGCCTCCAGGTTTCGGTCCCAGACAATCAAGCATGCGCTCAGTGCTATCACATATACTTAGATCTTATCACCTGTTGCGGTGTACTCGACCTCTATCAGCAAGACTTATTAGGAATTGCTCTTCATCAACGAATTTATCTGTCGGCATTGTAGTCGGCGAAGCTTGAACAATCATGGACAGAGTAATGAAGTCTCTGAACAAACATTGGCAGAGCCCTCCAAATAACCTTTGATCAGCTCTTCGAACAGCTAGGGTATCTCCACATCATACGGACACGAGCAACGTGTTCCGATTTACGTATCTGTAACAACCACTCGTCCTTCCATCTCCTTCAGTACTGCAGAGGCTCAGTGTCTCGGTCCTTGCCAAGGACAATCGATCGATTAGGACACAGAATATCCAGTACAGTAGCAACAGCTGTAAACATGCCAGCAGTGGTTTCATTTCCCATCTGGCAAGAGATGCGGAGGCAGGTCACCACCACTGACCAACGCCGTGTCCATCTCGATGGTCTGGCGGATAGCCTGGCAGGTGACTGTAGTTGGTCTGTTATCACGATGAGCTGTCTGGAATGTGTCGACCTTACTGCAATTTGCAATGCCTTAGGGTCTTTCCCTTCGGACACTACAGAAAGAGCATGATCCCATCCGAGGTGCACCATCAAACCACTTTTGCGATACGCTCTGGCAGCCAGAACAAACCTGGCGTGCTGTACACCGCACGAACTGCAACCGTGTGCGGTGCTTACAAATTGCATTGTAAGTTACAATGCTGCAACGGGATAGGATAGGACTCGAGACCAAGAGCACGTTTTATCACTGGCGTAAACAGCTGCTGTAGATCTCCCCGCTGACAGGCTGTCAGTGATGCGGTGGCAGGTGCAAGTGATCGACATCGATATCTGTCGCAGACTTCGGGGACACCGCCCTCAAGTGGTACGGCTCGCTGGATATTCTCAGGACCGAAGTGGTAGCCTTGTGGACTCGACTAAAGCCAATTTCCCCACTTTCACTCATTTTCAATTGTACCGCAAAGTCTGCAGCGATGATGAAACACACACAACCACAGCCTCTGCCTTTGCTTGACGTCGACTTTGACATCGACGACCTGCTTGCATTATGCGACTTCTCCGAGCTCGAGCTCGATCCTCCTCGTTCTCCGTCAAGTCTCCAACATCCAAACCCACAGCACCAAAAGCTGGTGCAGCACACTGTTCTGCCAGCATGGTTAGTGTCACCTCCTCCGATTACATGT
>JAASGX010000404.1:0-22842 GCA_023334415.1 Phytopythium chamaehyphon | reverse complement strand
TCCGCTCTCTTCAGCCAGTAGTTTGGTCGGTAGAGCAGCATACTGAGCCCAAGTGAACCGGGCAGTTGACAAGATGCGCAACTTGGTGTCGCTGGCGCGGCGCTCGACGCCGCTGCGGCCGCTGGGCGAGCGCTCGGCCGGCTTCAGCGCGCTGCGCGTCGACTCCGGCGGCCGGCGCGCGTTTTTCCTGTGCGCGGACGGTCAACTGGGCGCGCTGGAGCTCCCCGAGGGCGCCGAGGCCGAGCCCGCGGCCTGCGAGCCGCTGGTTGACCTGGCGGAGGCGCTGGCCGCCGGCGGGGCGGGCGAGGGCCGCTGGCGGTGGGTGGACTACGTGGCGGAGATGGACGCGCTGGTGTGCGCCTCGACCGGCGGCGCGCTCGTGGCGGTGGACGTTGAGGCGCGGTTCGCGGACGAGGTCGGCGCGCTGGAAGGCGGCATCCGCGCTCTCGCGTGGAGCGGCGACCAGGAGAAGCTCGCGGTCGCGACGGGCGTCGGGACGCTCGTCGTCATGAACCAGCAGTGGGATGTGCTGCACGAGGCGCGCCTGGGTGAGCTGCTGCCGGCCGCGGCCGTCCAGGACGACCAAAGCTTCGAGCTCTGCTGGCGGGAGGACGGGCGCTTCCTCGCGCTCAACGTGGAGATGCCCGACAACGGCGAGGCGCAGCAGAAGGTCGTTGTGCTGACGGACGAGCTTCAGCTCCACTCCGTCGGCCGCCTTGAAGATGGCCGGGCAATTCCAGGGCTTGGGTCGGCTCTGCACTGGAGTCCGAACCAGTCATTGATTGCCAGCTCCGAGGCGCGGGGCGATGGATGGTGGGTAGTCTTCTTCGAGCGCAACGGGTTGAGGCACGGAGAGTTCCAGCTGCCCAGCGAGCTCACAAAAGCAGAGGGATGGAATGTGGACCGCATGAAATGGAACGCCGAGTCAGACATGTTGGCGGTGCTGCTCCGACAGCATAAGAATGCAATTCTCCAACTGTGGTCGCGAGGAAATTACCACTGGTACCTCAAGCAGGAGAGGAAGTGGCTGGCCGGCGAAGAGTTAATTGAGTTTGAGTGGGACGACGAAACCACAGGGAAGCTCTACTTGTTGATGTCGTCAAGGAGCGACGAGCAGGAGGCAGCGTTTTCCCTTTTGGAAGAAGAGTTCACTTGGGACGTCACCAGTATCGAGCGGCAGCAGCTTGCTGCTGTAAAGAACGAACCTCCTCAGCCGAAGTCGTTGGCAGTGACGGCAGTGATTGACGGTCGAAAGCTACTACTGACTCCACTTCATCAAGCATTGGTGCCACCTCCGTTTGCTTTTCGCACCGTAGAGTTTGCAGCACCAGTGAACTCAGTGGCATTCGACCATCGGTCCGAGACGTTAGTCGGCTTGTTGTCTACAGGTGATATCTGCATAGTGCACGACTACCTCAGCACAAAACCGCAAATTGTACCGATCTCATGCCATACTGACAGCAATAATCTGTCAAGCTTGCTGTGGGTCAACTATAACTCTGCGTCCCAGAGTGTGGCAATGGGAGCGAAGTCGGGATGGAATGATATGCTTGCTACTGCGACTACTGACCTTCGTAGCGATGTACTCCATTTCTCCGCAAAAACCAATCCCGTCATGCCAATTCGTCGCTGTGGCTATGCTTTCAGCTCTTTCAATGGCGCTGACACCCAGAGTGCTCTTTCTACAATCGTGCTCCAGACTTCCAACGGCGATGTCTACACTGTCGAGATTAATAGTAGCGAAGCTACTCTAGCCTCCTCTCCAAGACTTATCGCTCAAGGACTCCCTGTGTTTTCGCATCTTGCGGTATCTCAGGTGGAGCCTGAGGATGTTGTTGTCGTCGGCCTTCAACAGCAGAGCGCTCGGTTGTACGTGGATTCTAAAGTGCTTATCCCAGGGTGCTCCTCGTTTCGTGTAAGCCCAGTATCGTCAACTTTGCTTTGCACGACAGTTGGAAGTGACCCTGAACTGCGATTGTTCTCGCTCGATTCACTCAAGAGCAGTCACGGCTCCTTTCAGCCAGAAGCGCGAAAGATTGAGCAAGGTGCGAGGATAGTAGCTGTGGTCGGTGATCGTGCCGGCGTCGTACTGCAGATGCCACGAGGAAACTTGGAGTGCATTTCGCCTCGACTCTTGGTGCTGGCACTTGTGATCGGTCTTATCCGTCGTGGAGAACTAGTGTCCGCCCTTGAACTGTGTCGGACACACCGCCTGGACATGAACTTGCTTGTCGACTATGACCGTGCAGCCTTCCTCACCGACTTTGATTCCCAGTTGGTTTCAATGCTGCTTACTTCTCGGTCGGCGTCAGTCGTCAGCGATCGATTGTGTTTGTTCGTAACAAACTTGCATCCAGTTGACATGTGGCGTACCAAGTACAAATCACAGTTTCACACATTCGACCCGGTTTGTAGGGAGCAGCCGAGTACAGATAATGTTACTGATGATATGAAGATCAACACGGTTTGTGCAGCACTTATGGAGGTGATTAGCACGCGTTTCGGCCAGATTATAGAAGATGACGACCTCTCTGTTGATGCGCTGTTACTACCATTCGTGACATGCGCAGTGAAGCACACACCACCCCAATTCTCGCAGGCACTGAGTAAGATTCAGCTATTGACGAATGACAAGCGCAACCAGAAGCACCAGCAGCGAAAGCGTGCAGCCCTGAAGCACTTTGCGCTGCTAACAAGTGCAGACACATTGTTTGACGAGGCCTTGGGCACATACGATCTGTCGCTTGTGCGTCAAATTGCCACACTATCTGATCGAGACCCGCGGTCGTACGCTTCGCTGTTGGATGAGCTTGCAGCCACACAAAATGAAACCGAGCGAAAGCTACGTATCGACATGCACTTGCGGCGATATGAAGCCGCTCTTGGCCATCTTAGCGTGCTGGTTCGTGACGCAGTTCGGACAGGACAGCGCGAATACTTGGAGGAGCAGGAACGTCGTGTTGAGTCGTTGGTTGCACAAGCAACGTTATACACTCAAGCACTAGCAATGTTTCATGATCTGCCGGGTTTGCATCGGCAACTCTCACTACTGTATGGACAACATCTGGAAGGCGAAAAACTGTTTTCAGATGCTGGTTTTGTCTATCTTGCTGCATCGGCTCTGAGTGACGCACAGCGAGCTTTCGCCCTCGCGAGGCAGTGGAAAATGGCAATCTCGCTTGCAATTCGATCGAATAAGAGCAAGGACGAAGTGCGCCAGCTTGCCTATCGAATCGCGGAGGACATGCTCAGCCACCAGACCACCGTCGAAGATGTTCTAGAGGTGGCGCAGATGTATGCAGATTACTGTGATGATCTTGACGAGGCTGTAGCGTTACTTGTCACTCACAAACAGTGGCAGGAGGCGCTTCGTCTTGCATTACTACACAATCGTGCAGACCTCGTTGAAACAGATGTTGAACCTGGTGTGATCCAGAGTTGTGAGGATCTTCTCGACGAGCTGCAAACACAAGAAGCGGCGTACATCAAGCACTGGAAGCGTTTGGATGTGATTCAGACGCAGAAGCGATTATTTCGACTGCATGGTATTGACGGGAGGCGCTGGGGAAATGGGGAGAGCAAAGACGACACTGAAAGCGATGTACAGAGCGTCGTGTCCAGTACGGCTTCTAGCGCGCTCTCAAGCGCATCCATGAGCTCTGTGGGCAGCCACAACAGCGCACAAAGCATCGGTAATTTCTCAATCCAGTCTCTCGCAAGAGCTACAGCAAGCCACTTCTACGCTACGCAAGCTCTACAAGCAGGCGCTGCAGCTCCAAAGTCGAAGAGCAAACAAAAGGGCGGGATGCCGTCCAGACGAGAGCGGCGAAACCGCATGAAACAGGGCAGTGCGGAGGAAGAGGCATATGTGACGCAGCAGCTACAAGAATTGAAGCCGAGTGAAGCACTTCGTAAAGAAGTCAAGGAGCTTCTGGAGATGTTTGTCTTCTTTGGGTACGCAAGGCGCGGACAGCAGCTGCAGGCACAACTCAGTTCCTTTGAAAATCGTGTAAATGGAGAGATGCCTTCGCCACCATCAAACACAGACGAGGTCAGTGATGCAAGCAAGGGAGAACTTCGACCGACTAAGTTAGAGTGGCAGCTCAAGGCGCTACAGTAGCGCAATTTTCCTCATCGTAATAAATACAGGCTAGTCTCAGTTGAACTGCTTCAACCACCTATCACTCGATGAGAACGTCCAGGAAGTCGCCAAGCGTATTGAACAGCGACGCCACTTCGTCACTATCGGAAACTTTAGACATGAATGAGATGCCGCTTTCAACGAACGCGTTGGCAACATCCGCCGCAATGTGAAGGCTAATATCAGCATCTGGGGATAGTTCGCTGGAGATCACCCAGTCATTGTCGGTGGAAACAACCCCGCAGACCAGTTCAACATCGCCATCAAACGTGAAATCCGGTTCGCTGTTCTCCGGCTTCGCTGGGCCATCAAATGCATCAGTCGAAATGGAGCTGTCCTCCGTGTCGCTGTCGCTTGAGATGACCTCGAATCGATCCTCGGACTCTCGTTCCTTCTCCTTGAGCGATCGTGTCACTTCTTTCGACACGTCCTCCACGAATGAAATAGCATCCAGCATTTCGTCGAACGACGGCAGGAGTTTATAGACCTTTTTCACGACTGGCGCGAGCGTGCTGACACCCGTGGCGTCGCTGATTGATGTTCCGGCTTTGCGGTAGTTGTCTCCGTCAAGCACCTCGCGCACCACGTCCTTGCAGAGCAAAAACGCGTCGTGCGCCTCCTCACTGTTGATGGTCTCGTAGGTTATTTTGAGCACTCGGAACGCATTCTGCGGTCCAAGCACCTTGACCAGCAACATCACCATATCCTTGGTCTTTGCGACCGCGTCCTGCTCAGAAAAGTGCACCGTCACTTCGGGCACAATGGCTTGCAGCATCCTGTAGCTGGGGACTGCGATCGCGTGCGAGATGACGGACGCCGACACATTGCCGGTGGCCCCAAGGCCCTGCCACACTGCTGTGGATACTGCTGGCGGGATGACGTAGCTTACAGTGCGGACCGAGGTGCCGACCGCGCCGGTGAGCTTGTTTGCCGTGAACGCCGCCGTCGAGAGCGCGCCGCTGGCGACGTGCATGGACGTCCGCGCGACGAGCCCCGTGGACGCAACGATGGCCGAGGACGCGAGCGCCTGCGACGTGGAGACGGCGCCCGCGAGCTTCTGTCCGCTGTAGAGCGCGACCTGCGTGGGCAGCGCGGCGGCCGTCGAGACGCCGGAGGAGACAACGCGCACGGGGAGGAACAGCAGCTGGGTCACGGCGCCGGGCTGGCCGCTGCCGGCCGGCGGCAGCTCCTCGACCAGAACGGTCGAGACGAAGTTGTCACCTTCGGCTCCTTCGTCGCCTTCTTCCTCCTCCTCGTCGCCGCTTGAGGCCTCTCCAAACAGGTCGTGCTCGCTCTGGAAGCCGTCGCCGATCCGGATCGCGGCCTGCTGCTCCTGCTCCAGCTGCGGCCGCGAGCGCTCGCCGAACAGGTCGGCGCCGTGGACCTGTCTCGCCATGCTCAGCTGCCCGCTTGCTCTTCTTCGCTGCCGGTGACTCGCAACGTAAATAGCGACTCTGCTGTTGGCTGTCTACGTGAATCCCGTATACTATTGCGTATAATAATGTAATATACGATAGATAGCGGTTTACATTGGGAAGGCAGCAAAAAGCGCTCCGACTCGTCTGCCGCCGTCTGAACCGCGAGCGTTGCTCGCAGGTATTATATCACCCCGCGCTACGTTACCATCCAGCCGCAGCAGCGACGCCAGTACACCTGAGCGCTCGCGGGCGGCGGCTATTATAGATGGACGGAGCCCCACCTGGGAGCAGCTCCGCGAACCTCTTGGCTCCAGTATGCGCCGGCGCCAACTGCATCCACGCCTCGCGTCCGGAGCGACCAGACGACCGACTCTCGCAGTGACACTGCGTGCAGCGCGCGCCGCTGATTGGCTGTCGCGGGCTCCGCACGCTGCAAATCCGCGCCTCTCAGCGTCCATTTCCCGCAAATCCCGCGCGCCACCGCGCTCGTTTCCGTAATAGCAAGTCTGTATTGGGTCTATATTAGTAATTTTATCCGTACAGCCGCCCCTTCTCTCCCCGGCCTTCTTACCTCCACGGCAACCGAGAACACAATCGGCGGGAGCGCTGCCCCCTCCGCCCACTGAGGAGAAAGGCCGAGTGCCAAGCGAGCGCTGGTGAGTGGAGCCGCCGCCTGGACGCCTCGACAGCCTCGACGGAAGCCTCGACGGAAGCCTCGGACGGCAGCGCGGCCTGGCTCACGCAGAGGCGGCCCCGCGGGTAATTATAGACGAGCGCGAGCGAGCGAGCGGCGGCCATGAACGGGAGCGGCGGCGGCGCGGCGTCGGCGTCGAGGGAGCGCAAGTCGGCCGTGGGCTCGCCCTTCACGTCCAGCAGCGTGGACGAGGCCGGCAGCACGCCCAGCGCGTCGTCCTCGTACTTCATCGAGGGCCCCTGGGAGCAGCGCAACCGCCACTTCAAGAACGTGCTGCTCCACGTGTGCTCGTACATCCTGCTGCTCGAGTTCGCCGAGCGCGTCAGCTACTACGGCATCAACCAGGGGCTCAAAAACTTCATGGGCAACCTCGGGTGGTCCCAGGTCGGCTCCAACTCGCTCAAGAGCACGTGGACCTCCATCTGCTACCTCTCCCCGCTGCTCGGCGGGTACATCGCCGACGAAAAGTGGGGCCGCTTCAAGACGCTATGGGTCTTCGGCGTCTGGTACACCATCGGCGCCTTCCTGCTCACCGTGTCCGCGTACCCCACGTACATGCTATCGGAGAACGACAACCACCTCGTCGCCAACATCCTCTGCCACATCGGACTCTTCTGCGGCGTCGCCGTCGGCACGGGCGCCATCAAGGCCAACGTCATCACATTCGGCGCCGACCAGTTCGACCCCAACGACCCCAACGAGGTCACGCAGAAGGAGCACTTCTTCAGCTACTTCTACATAGTCATCAACCTTGGCGCCATCTTCTCGTACGGCTACCTCTCTGTGCTGTGCGTGGACGGATCTGGCGCGATTTCCTCCGAATACGGCTACTTTGCCACCTTCTTCGTCTGCGGTGGCATTATGGTGTTCGCGTACGTCATCTTCCTCTTCGGCAGCGGTCGCTACGTGCACTTTGCGCCACAGGACAGCGCGCTCTCGCAGCTGTGCTCTATAGTCATGGGAAACTGTGCGTACAGCTTTGAGGCGCGCATGCTATACTACGGCTTTATCGCCTTCGTCACAGCCTTCCCCATCAACTTGTTCGCGTCGTTCCTTGCGGACACGTGGGCAGTCGGCCAGTACGTTTCCTACCTCGTCGTGATTTGCTGCATCTTCGGAATGTACGCATGGATCCGGTACGGCATGACGACAGCATATATGGACAAGTCCAAGGCGTCGAACGGTGGCAAGTACAACGATGAGACGGTCGACGAGATCAAAATGGTGATCCGTATCCTTCCGTTTGCGTGCTTCATGATCATGTGGGAGTGTGCATACGATCAACTGGATGCCAACTTCCAGTCAATCGCGCAGCAGTGCGACTTGCGCCTCGGCGCAGACAACCAAACTGATACGGACGCGATTCAGGTTCCCGGTGCCAGCCTTGGCATATTTGATCCGCTGACTATAATTTTGCTCATTCCGGTGCTGGATGGCTTCGTCTACCCGCTGTACCGCAAAACGTTCGGGCGACCACCAAGCGCGTTTGGCAAGGTGCTGACCGGTCTGATTGTTGCCATGTTAACAATGGTCTGGTCGGGTGTGTTCGAGATGATTCGGAGAGATGCTGGCGAGCTCGAGTATGTGTTCCCGAATGGAACAGTCACGACGATCAACAACAAAGGCTCGGACCAGCCGATGAACCAAATTTCGTGGGCTTACGCTATTCCCATGTATGTGTTCATCGCCGTGGCCGAGTGCCTGATTAACGTGACAGCTTACGAGCTGTTCTACACGGAGGTGCCCGTGTACCTGAAGAGCACCTGCCAGGCAATCAACTTGTTCATGGTGGCGATGGGCAGCAACCTGACGTCGACGTTCACGCTTCTCTTCGACTACTACATTACGGACAATTTGAACCACGGCCATTTCGAGTACATGTACTACACGCTTGGCGCATTGAGCTTGCTCAACATCATCGGCTACGTGGTCGTGATGCAGTGGATGGAGTTTGGCATGGTACGGTTCGACGCAGACGACGAACTCCTGGATGGTGCCGTTTTCGACAGCCAGGGCGTGGACATAACCAACATCCCGCGGCATTCGTCATTCGAGAGCATTTCGCTGTCACGGACCTGATCAAACCATTCAATTACAGTAAAGGTGGCTGGGTCGCTTGTTTGCCAATCGTTGAGTCGAGAGAAAGTTTAGTGTAGCTAAAAAGCTCTATCCGCTCCTCGTCGAATTCCGGCAGACCTAGGTTGCCACTGTCCGTAGCAGTTTCAGAGCCCTACAGTATTTTAAGCCATGTTGCCAACCTGCTTCCCTGTCTTCATATGAATTCGCATGGGCAGCTCCAGGAGACATGACAGGCGGCGGAAAGCAGTACCACTTCGGCTAGCCAAGCTGCCGACTGGCAGTCAATCAAGGACGAAGGGCAACAGGGATAATTCAACTCGCGGCAAACAGCGTCATGATGATTTCTACGGCGACGTTGAGGAGTTGCGACAGGTTTTCGCGTACCAGGAGCTTCCGCGAGAAGTTCTAATGGGCACCGACATTGATCTATCGGTCAGCCCAACACGTTTCAAATAGCAATGGTGTAGCGCCCTAACTATTGTACATGAGCGCAGACTTGGTCTATGGTTGCGACCGACTCGTGCATCAATCGGCTAGCGGCTCGTACTGCATTGCCGCCTAATAACCAGGTTTCTGATGTCGTTCGCTCGGTGTCTGCACCTGCAGAGGGCTTGCTACCAACTTCAACACTTGTAACCTTGAACCTTGCTGGTGCGAGGCAGGTACATTGGCCTTGTTTCTCGCGAAGTTTTCAAATTGAATCAAATCAACAGAAACGACTGGATCAAACAGTTGACAAATTGCGCGGCCAGGACCATAGCCACTGCCTTCCCGGATCTACGGCGCCTTGATATCTCACATGCCAACCAGGTAATTTGAGCAAACAATACTTGGCTCGTCGGCTGTGGTATGCATTCATGTAAATCATGCCACACAACCAGATAACAGACGCTGGTGTGCTCTACATCGTGGCAAAATGTCGCAATCTTCGAGCGCTAGGTCTTGCTCAACTTCCATTGTTGTCAGCGGTCGCCCTTCGTGCGATTAGAGATCATCATGTCCCTCTCCGTGGTGCGTACATTCGGGAAGTTATGTTGTTGCGACTCTAATACGATTACAATTCCACTACTGTAGAGCTCGACATTTCCGGTTGCGTACGCGTCCCTGAATCAGCGATTCTTGCTGCTGTCCGGGGCTGCCCGAATCTTGAGCGTCTTAGCTGTTCAAAATGTCCGGGGGTATCCGACGCAGTATTGCATGAGCTTGCACGCACATGCCGATCGCTTCGAGCTCTCAAGGTCGCAGATTGTCCGCAATTGTCTGATTCTGGACTCGTCGCCTTCTCGAATGACCAATGCGACTCGGGTGGCTCACTTGCAGGGGGCTCGTTGGAGGAACTAGATCTGACACGTCACGAACTTCCATACAAAGTTTCAGACACTTCATTGCTGGCGCTGGGATCGGCTTTTGCGGCGCTAAGAGTCGTAAGCCTTGCAGGTTGCTCTGCGTTGACAGATGTTGGAGTTAGTTGGCTAGTTGAGCGATCGCATGGGATTGTACGATTGGACCTCCGACAATGCTCCAAGGTGACAGACCTCGGAATGCGTGCAGTTGGTGAAAATCTACCACAACTTGAAAAGTTGTGGATTAGTAAGTGCTCTCGAGTTACGGCACGTGGGGTACGTCATGTTGCTCGTGGATGTCCGAGAATGATAGAATTCGTCGCTGAAGGACTCCCACTACTTGCTGATGAAGGGGAACGCGTTTCGACGCCTATGTTAACGGAGACGGAGGATGTTACAAACCAAGGCCAAGACGGAATAGTTGCTCTCGCTGCAATGTGCTTGAGACTCAAGCGCGTCGATCTATCGAATTGTACAAATATTGGTGATCGGTCGCTACTTGCACTGTCATCAGGATCAAGATCAGAGCATTTTTCGCCGCTCTCATCGACCCAAGAAGCAGGCTGCCATTTACTTGAGATTAATGTTCGAGGATGCAGTCGCTTTGTAACAAGCGCAGGTGTACGTGCTATCCTTTCGTCCTGTCGTCAGCTGGAGTCGCTTGATTTGAGTGAGTGCATGCGCATTGGCGACGACGCATTTGTCTTGGACAAGCACCCGCTGTCAATACAAACATTGCGACTTGGGGGCTGCCCAAACGTGTCAGACTCAACGCTACAAACTGTGGGTCGAAGAACACAGTTACGAAATCTTGATTTATCAGGCTGTGCCCTGATTTCGGACTTTGGAATTCTAGCCCTTCTTGATCCAAGTGAGCCACAGCATGCATTGCCTCCCAAAAGCAAAGATAATCGCTCGCATCAACGGAGGCAAGTTTTATTACAGAAAATTTGGCTTCGGGGTCTTCCTTTGGTGACAGATACGTCGATTGCTTGGCTCGCTGTGTATTGCCCGCGATTGATCCTCCTAGATATCACCAGATGTGCTTCTATTATGGATGTGTCACTTATCGCACTTGCCGGCAACTGGAAGCTTGGTGAATTGAAAATGGCAAACCAATATCGTGGCATCGCCCCCATCGATCGTGCAAGTGACTGGCTAATCCTTGAGGACTACGGAGACTGTTGGCGTGCAGCCACACGCATACAGTCGCTGTTCCGTGCACAACAGGCAAGGAAACGAGCAGCAGTACTGCGAGAAGAAGCATTGACTCACTGGGTTGCATTGCGCCTCCAAAGCGCATATAGAGGACGCCAAGCTCGAAAACTCACTGTGTTGCGAAGGCTTCAGCATCAAAAAGAGACCGACGCGGCCATGAGAGTTCAAACTCGCTTTCGAGAACGGCGCAAATTACGCGTCATGAAGGAAAAACGGCGAGTAGAAAGAGAAATTGCTCGGCAGAAAGCTGCCAGAACGGTACAGCTTGCGTATCGGTTCTGCAAGCTGCGTGCCCGTTTATATCATGCACGTGAACGGCTTCGATTGACTCATGAACTTCAAGAATACTCATCAACTATTATTCAGCGTATGTGGAGAGGTCACTATGTTAGGAAGCATGTCCTCCCTGAAGTTCGTGCGATGCACAGCGCACGGGCTCTCCGAGAATGCAAAGCAGTTGTAACACTGCAGACACGCTTCCGTGCTCGGCTAGCTCGAAAACTCATTGCAAAACGCCGAGATTCGTTCAAGCGAAATCAAGAACTCCAGGAGCGATCAGTCCTCCTCGTTCAACGTGTTTGGCGCGGCCGAAGAGCCAGACAAGACATGCTGGAATTGCGACAAGCTCTTGTTCGCTATAATGCTGCTGCTTGTCGGGTCCAGCGCTGGTGGCAAGCATCTCTACGACGCCGTGCTGACTCATTACTACGGGTTGCGCGAAATGCGAAGCACGAGCACGATGCAGCTGTGCGCTTACAGTCTGCGTGGAAACGTCGTCAAGGTATCCAAGCTGGACGAATGCTTCGAATGGCACGTGAAAATGCAGCACGAGTAGTTAATGATGCAGCAACCCGCGTCCAACGACGATGGAGAGCACGAAAACAGCATGCTGTAGCGAGGAGAGAGCACGAGGCACAGATGGAGGAGATCGTTCGCGCAGCGAGACAAATGTTCGTGGCGATATCCAAAGTGCAGGCTCGAGTCCGTGGTCAGCGCGCACGACGAGGTGTTGCTGCCCTCCGCTTGGCAAGAAAGAAGGCGCGCTGGAAGCTGGTGGAGCAAGACAGCGACGGCCCTTGTAATTTCTACTACGTAAGCTTGGCTACTTGTGGATCGAGTAGATTGGTGTTTAACCCACATGTTGTAAACAGAACACCGAAACAGGTGAAGTCCGGCTTCGAAAACCCCAGGACGTGCTAGATCTGCTGCCTATGCCATTGTGTGACAACTGCGGTGCGTGGGCAACTATATCTGTTTGGCCCGAGAAACGACAGTTTGATTGATTGTATGGCCGCCCAGAACCAGCGTCAGAGGTGCCAGCAGACATTGAATGTCGCAATTGCAGTGAACACTTTTGCACGCCAGTAAGTCATTTCGAACTGTTTTGTTGCGGCGATGTTGTTACTAAAAAAAAACCTTTGCGCCGATGTTTCTAGTGCTGGACAAGAGTTCATGCAGGCGGACGAAGGCGTGAGCACGGTTTTCGTGTACTTACGGACGCTGATGGTAAGCGCATGGACTACGCTTCGGATGAGTTCCCTTCTCGCTGGTCGACGGAGGTAATCCAAGACGACCGTAACGGATGGACACTGCGAGCACATCCGCTCCGGAATCCTGTCGAATCGGTAGGAGCTTGGGGGCGTTATGTCGACAATGGTACTGGTCGCGAGTGGTTCTTCAACTCGGCCACGCGCGAGGATTCGTACGAGCCGCCTCCTGGCGTGTTTTCTCCAGCCTTGTACGACTCGACGGCTGGGGACTGGATGCGGTACGTCGATGACAATGGATACGAGTACTTCTACAACCATCAGACTGGCGAGAGTACGTACAGTGGGTTGGATCCAATGTACCAACAATGAAAACTGTGACCATTGTGTATATGCATGAAATCTCAGCGAAACAGCTGCAACAGTTCCCTTACACCGCTAGTATCGCTGGACGTTGTCGTGGGCAGCGGCTTTAAAGCTTGCTCGAGGTGTTCGCCTTGACGAAGGCGAGCGCCTTGTTGAAGCTGTCGGCGGGAGTCACGTTGTGCTCAATCTCGCCGACCTTGCCTCCCGCAAGAATGATCACATGCGAGCGCTGAACGCGCTTCGCCTCCGTCTCGCTACCGAAGAACCCGATGAGTTTGCGCTCGGGGTCCGACAGGAAGGTGTACTTGTACTTCTGGCTTTCCTTCCAGGCCGTGAGCTCGGCCGGCGTGTCAGCTCCGAGGCCGTACACGTCAAAGCCAGCAGCGTTGATCGCCTCCAGGTTGTCGTTGAAGCCGCACGCCTGCTTGGTGCACCCGGGGGTGTCCGCTTTGGGGTACATGAAGAAGATGGCGCCGCGGTCCTTGATCAGGTCCTGGAACTGGACCTTGTCGGCAGCGTGCGTCTCGAGCTCGACGTCGAACGTGACCATCTTGCCGACGGCGAACTCCTCCTGTTTGTCCTCCTTGTCTGCTATGCCTCCCGTGTGGGCCTTGACAAAGTCGACTGCGCGCTGCACGCTCTCGGCGGGGGAGACCTTGGGCTGCACGTCGCCCACGACGCCGCCTTTGAGGATGACGACATGCGAGCGCTGCACCTTGGAGCCGCCGATGGAGCTGCCGAAGTACTTGATGAGCTCGTGCTGCGGGTCGCTGAGCAGGTCGAAGGGGAGGCTCTCCTTGGCCTTCCAGTTGGCCAGCGGCTTGGGGTTGTCGCCGCTGAGCCCGAAGACCGCGAAGCCCGCGTCCCGGATGGCCTGGATGTTGTCGCGGAAGCCGCAGGCCTGCTTGGTGCACCCGGGCGTGTTGGCCTTGGGGTACATGAAGAAGACGACGCCCTGGTCCCGGAACGTGTCCGCGAGCGCCACCTCCTGCTCGTCCTGGTTGCGCAGCGTCACCTGCTTGTCCACGCGCGCGCCCGGCTCCAGCGGCGCCATGGCCGCCTTCTTCTTGGCGGGGCGGGGGGACGCCTGGCTCTCGGCGCCCGCGCGCTTCTTGGTGGGCTCTGCGGCCGACGGAGACGCGCTCGTCGAGTCCTTGGACGCCGTGCGGCTGCGCGTCGTCACCATGCGGCTCGGTCTTGGGGGAGTGAGATCTCCTGGGAGTTCGATCGCGATAACATAACTGAATTAACCGTTATTCTATTGCAGATCGAATGTGGTGGTCCAAAAGCTAGCATGGCGCGTAACCATCAATCATGAACGCGATGCGATGCGATGGAGGGGTTGCAAATACACGTGTACTGTAGCAAAAAATTAAGGACGGAGAGGACTCACTCCATAAAGAGCTCGCGGCGGATCTCGGGAGTGATCTGGTGGTGGAAGTGCTGCTTGAGCAGCGCCTTCATGGCCTCCTTCTGCTGCTTGGGGATGTCATTCTTGTAGCGCTGCGCGAACACGAGCAGCGACTGGTGCCACAGCACGGGAAGCGCGCGCGCGTCTGACGTGAAGCGCAGATAGTGCTTGCCCAGCTCCGAGATGACGCGTGTCGGCAGGCTGTACTTCTTGTTGAGCAGCACGCGGATGAACATGCTGTTGCCGCCCGAGTAGGGCATGGACGCCAGCTTCATCAGCGTCGCGGCCGAGTGGATGACGGGCACCGACGTCTTGGACAGCACGCTGCCGACAATGGCGGCCTCGCGCTGCGAACAGTTCTGGCTCTCGCACAGCGGGATCACGATGCCCTTGAAGAATGCCTGCGGCTTGTAGAGCGCCTTCTTGAGCGCCATGTAGAGGTGGAAGTTGAGCCGCTTGTTCTCGCGAATGTCCTGCCGCACATGCTCGAGCAGGAAGATGTTGAAGAAGCGCTGCGCCATCTTCGGGTTCAGGTTGGACGAGAACAAGCGCGTGGCCGCAAACATGGCGTGTGGCGACCACTTGTCTGGCGCCGTGAGCCACAGAATGTCCTCCCAGTAGCTCAGACTGGGGATGACCTTGAACGCCTTGGGTAGCTTGCCCGATGTGTACCGCTGCAGGATCTTGCCCACGCCCGTGTACACCTCGACGATCTTGGGGTCGAAGCGGCCGGGCTCCGGCCCGGCGTCCTCGTCGTCCATCTCTCCGCGCTCGCGGGCCTCCTTCTCGAAGATCTTGTCCATGATGATGTCTGCCAGGTTGCGGCGCTCGGGCGCGCCCATCATGAAGTTGGCCAGCACCTCCTCGTCCTCCTCGCAGATCTCGACCTCCTCCACGTATCCGTCGTTGATGCGCACGAGCTCCTCGCCCTCGTACTCGTCCATGTCGTCGTCGTCGTCGTCCTCGGACTCGTCATCGCTGCTGGCGGCCGCGTTAGCCGCCTCTGCGCCGCGCTGCTGCTGCGTCTGCGCCTGCGACTGCTGCTGCTGGAGCGCGCGCTCCTCGGCCTGCTGCGCGCGCGCCATGGCCAGCGTCTTGCGCGAGAGCTTCTCGGGCACCACGTCGGCGCCCATGTCGTCGTCCTCGTCGCTGTCGGCGCCTCTGGAGCCGCCCTTCTTGTCGTACCAGGGCTTGCTGTCGAACGCCAGCTGCTTCTCCAGCGGGCTCGCGCGCTTCGGCTTACCAGCGCGCGCGGCCTTGGGCATCGTGAGCGGTGGCTGGCGGTGGCTGGCGGCGGCGGGCAATGTGGCAGCAGCAACCTGCTGGTCCAAGCCAAGCGTCTGCCAACCACTGGCCGCCAGCTACGGTATCAGTTCCTGGAGACCTCGAGTGTAGCCATCCCAGCGCATCATGTATAGGAGGCTTCCAGGCATGTACATGTGTAAATTCTTCGAAAGGTCACCTGTAGATGCATTACTATCGGAGCTGCGAGATGGAGGCGCGCGAGGGCGGCGCGGCGGACGCGATCTCGGCGAGCGGCAGCAGCGACGGGTGCGCTACCAGCGACTACAGGGTGCGTGTCCGGCTGGAATTTGCCCAGACGCGGCCGAGATACGGCTGACGGGGCCGCAGGAGAGCGAGCGCGCGCTCCAGTCGGTCCACGAGCTGCTGCAGAAAGACGCCGAGGACGAGAGCCTGCGCAGGTACAAGGAGCAGCTGCTGGGCTCCGCGGCCCACGGAGACCTCGGCGGTGAGTCCGCAAGCTCAGATAACCTCTCTAGACGCAAACACTCACCTCGAAGCTGGGATTGGGCGATGCAGACACGAGCGATGCGCGGCGAGTGGTGGTGGAGGAGTTCAAGGTGGCCTTCGAGGACGGGCGGCCCGACATAATATACAACCTGGACTCGCCCATGGGCGTGGAGCACATGCGCTCGACGCCGTTCGTCATGGAGGAGGGCTCGCGCTACCGCTTCGTCATCGCCTTCCGAGTCAACCGCGAGATTGTCAGCGGCCTGCGCTTCCGCAACAAGGTCAAGAAGACGGTGCTCTCCACGAGCGACGAGATCGTGCTCGGCTCCTACGCGCCGCGCTCCGATCCGTACGTCTTCGTCTACCCCAAGCACGACTGGATCGACGCGCCGTCGGGGCTCTTCTACCGCGGCAAGTACATGGCACAGTTCAAGTTCGTTGACGACGACAAGCGAGAGCACTTGAAAGTCTTCTACAACTTTGGTGGGTCTATCGCTTTTTAAAATCGTTTTTGTTGTAGCTGCTCACTCACTGCCGTTGTCAGAGATTAAGCGCCCATGAAGTGGGTAGAAGCAATGCCCAACATGCCCAACAAGTATCCCCACAATTTACCAGAAAAGCCATGTCAGCATTACAAACCGCTGGCGCATGCATTTGTGCAGTTCGTGGTGAGCACAATGGGTCGTCAAGGGTATCACAAACACACACACACACACACACACACACACACACAATGAAAACTCCTGAAGGAATGGCCAAAATGATCGATGACTCCACATCACAAATTCCAAACAACACCCTTCTTCGATTGAGTTGTTTCTTATCGTTCTTTGACGTGCTGCCTAACGCCAAGCACACAATGCTCAACTTGTTGTAATTCTTCATCGCGCAAGTGACTTCTCTTTTGATGAACCGTAGAGTCTACGAGGTCAAGTTCCCAAAAAAAATAAGGTTGGCGTTCAGCTAAAGCTAATCTGTTGAATGATCTACTACGCACAAACATCATTTGCACACTCTGGTAGGCGCCAATGGTTTGTCTGATATAGATAACTGTCCGCGTAGGGAATGAGCAGCTAAACGCTCATAGTACTCAAAACAGGCCGCATTCAGACATTAGAAGAACATCACTCTAGTTTATACTCAACAAATAATCTCACATGTTCAGTGCAGCCATCCTATCCTTCTGGGCCTTCATCATGTACGATAAATCCAAGCTGGAGGAGTCGTCTTCACTCAGCTGGTGCTCGGCAGGGCCGCCCAAATAGCTTGGGATCACATCAAACTGCATGTACTTGGACAGCTCCGTCGCACTGTCACGAATAAATGAGACCTTCGACCGCAGCCTCGTTGGTAAGAACGGCCACAGCGCCGTTGTCAAGTACTTCAAAAGACGGTTCACTGGCCCAGCGTGCACCATCCCGATTCGATCCGGGTAGTTGGCAACACATGTGTCCAGAAGTGCGTGCATTAGCCTAAGGTCCACCATCGTCGTCGAGATCTTGGACGCATCTGATACGATCGTAAAAGTTGTAACACCTGTAGGCATCAGCTCGCGGCAGCACAACTCGATCAGGAATATGTGTGCACGGACTTCGGACTCGCGGTTCGTTGACATGTTGGACCAATTTTTTAAGTGTGCTCGAACCCACAAGATTGGGCGATTTTGAAAGTCGTATCCGTGCCAATACATGTTAGCCGAGGCCAACCGAGCTTTCACGTCAGCATCGACAGAGCTCAAGGTCAGTCGCTCAACTCCGTACGACTTGCGCCAGTCCAAAATCTTGGACATCTTCGTGACGGCGTACCGGAAAGCACGATCCTTAACACTCATGACGCTCAAGAGATACACATCCGAGAACACTAGTGTCGCCTCGATCGACACGCCTGCCGATTGGGCCATTGCTTGACGAAATGAGAGCACCTTTGCCTGGTCGACTTGAGACAGAATTCCTGGTCTTTGTGTTTCTGCTAGTTCCAGCACTGGCACAGCTGTTGCAACCTGGAGTGATTCGGCGTCTCGCTTCAACTCGGAGGGCTCGTTAGATTTTGAGCCAGTGTTCGCCTCAGCTGGTTTCCGCACTGCTACACTGATTGTGGGGTGTTCACGAAGGTTGGCATTGTCAGAGAAGAACCCAGCGGTGACCATCCCACCGAGTTGCGGCGCCCCATTCGAATCGCATACGTTGAACGCCAGTGTCGCCGTGGCGTTCTTGAGCACAAAAAGTAGCAGCAACGTCAGCGCGACTCCGGCTTTCAGAGTGCTTGTAAAAACTGATGCGTGCCATGAGTCAAGCGCCATGACAAAGCAGACCCCGCAGAGAATGCGGAACATCAGTTCGTGTCGGCTCTTCATGCAGTTCAGTTGCTTCTTGAGCTGGTCAATTTCGCCAGCGGAGTGAGTCATTGGTGAAGGTCTGTCAATTGGTGGAATGGAGTCGAGTTCTGTCAAATCCAGCCCTCTCCGGTATTTGGTGCTAGTATCCATGACGAAGATTTGCGCGCTTAGCGTATTTGCGTTGCTTTGCACGATCAGACCGGATTGCAGCATCCTGTTGGCGAGGACAACGGCAGTCGACACATTAAATACTCCCGACTGTAGTAGCACCTGCACGACCTTGGTCCCCGTGAGCCCATCTCCCAATCGATCCAAAGCTTTCAGCAGCTCGTGGCAGGACGGATCGTTGCTCCACGAGATGCCTGGTCTCGACTTCTGTCGGCGTTCTAGTGGCGCCTCCAGAGCGAGCATGCTGGATGTCGCCGCGTCTGGCTCCGCGATGAACTGCGTGAGGGCGTCCTGGTGTTTGACTCTGTAGACCTGGTCTCGGGCGAACGGGTGGTGGTTGCGCCCGCACGAGCACGCGTCCAGCGGCTCGAACACGCGGCTCTCGAGCATCCGCGACGCCGAGTCGGCCGCGCTCTTGGCGTCCTCGGCCCCTCCGCTCCCCCGCTCCGCCAGCAGCCTCTCGACGTCTTCTCCGCGCACCAGCAGCCCCGCGACTGGCAGCAGCGCCTCCGCCGCCGCCCCGCTGGGGCCCGCTGGGTCCTGGGTCCCGCCGCCGTCTGCCGCGTCTGGCGCAGGCCGAGTGGCGGACTGCGCGGCGCTCGTGCGCGCATTGGCGAAGAGTTCGACCCACAGCTGGCGCCGGCCGCGGGTGCCGGCGTCCACGAGCGCCTCGCGGCCCGAGCGCAGCTGCGTGAGCCGCACGGCGTTCGGGTGCGCGGCCGAGACGACGACGGGCTCGCAGGCCCAGCCGCCGTCCAGCGCCAGCGCCAGCGTCTCGCCAGTCGGCGCAGAGGAAGCGGGCGCCAGCACGAGCGCCAGCCGCTCCAGCCGCGCCGCGCGCCGCCGCCACACGTAGCGAGAGTCGCGCACCAGCACGTCGCCCAGCTCCATGGCCGTCTCCGCTCGGCTCTCCTATCCTTGACTCGTGGCTTGGCTCGTGGCTTGGCTTGTGGCTGGCAGGATTAGCAGTGCGCGCCCGTTGACGTGAGCGCCGCTTGGACCGACTCGCAGCGGTCGAGTCCTTCTCTCGGGATCCGACCAATCAGAATGATCCGTTTTGTTAAAAGGCGTGGTTTTAGCCAATGGACGGGCGTTCCGGCCTTGTCCGCCCTTACTGTATCAATACCGGTTCAGCGGCACCTGAATGAGATGGGGAGCTGAGTACCCACAATGCGGTTGCACTTTGCAAGATCGCCGATGATGAGCTCGTGCGCGAAGCAATGCCAAGACGATTGGTTCGTCGACAAAAAATCCAGCCGACATGTAAACATGCGTCATGCAGCGCCTCTGGGTGTGGGCTCATAGTGTTAGCGCTGTATAGATACATCAAAAAAACTAGCGCGGGCAGGCCTACGGGAGCATAGAGGCCTGAGTGGCCGTCGGACTCTCCACCTTGACCTTGTCCTCCGTGGCCAAGGTGGCGTGCTCGCTCTCGAGCTCGGGCTCCTCCTGCTTATCGTTGTCCGCCCACAACTCCTTTGGGGTCGTTGGCGACGGTGGCAGGTCCTCATCGCCGCCATTGCTACCCTCGCCCCACATCCCAGTCTCCTCCGTGGGCGTTGTTGGCGTCGGTGGCAGATCTTCATCGTCGTCATTGTTGTCCGCGCTCCACATCTCAGCCCCCTCCGTGGGCGTTGTAGGCGTAGGTGGGCGAGGTCCGTCGATGTCGTCGTCCTCCTCCTCTTCCTCCTCTTCGTCTCCTTCCCAAATCGCGTTGGGCGTTGTGGGAGTTGTCGGAGTGGGCGGCATCTGGCCCTCCACTTCGTCGTTCTCGCCGCCCTCCCACATCTCGGTTGGCGTAGTCGGCGTCGTGGGGGTGGGAGGCATCGGAGTCGTAGGAGTTGTAGGGGTTGGTGGCATGATGTCGCCCCTTGGCGTCTCCGGGAGATCCGGCGAGTCAAAGTCCGTGGATGAGGACTTGGTTCTGACGGCGAACATCGATAGCCTCGCTCCAACATGCGCGGCAGCGTCGCGAGTCACGGACAGTCGCGCACCAACGTGCGCTGCGGCTTCCCGAGTCACAGAGAGGCGAGAGCCAACATGTACTGCGGCGTCGCGAGCCTCCGACGCCACAATGTCTGTGAACTTGCGAGCCATCTCGGCACTGGAGGCCCTGTACTTCATGCGCATCTGGCGAAGGCGCTGCGCACGCGAAAGCTTGGGGACCAGTTGGTTGTTGCCAGCGCTGTCCTCGTCGTCAGACGAGTCGTCGTCGCTGCTGTCACTGTAGTCATGCTGCTGTTGTTGCGCAGGGTCGCAAGCGCTCGAGGCCCGGTATCGTCCTAGCCGACGGAGCCGCTGCATGCCAGACTCCTTGACAGCGTGGGCAGCGTTGCTCGGTGTAAGAAGGGCGTGAGCCTCGACCGGAGCGGCCTGCTCTGCCTCACTGCTGCTGGGTCTGCGAACGGGCTCGCACGCACTGGACGAGCGGTACCTCGTCTTGAGCTGGCGAAAGAGCCCGGGACCCTTGGGGGTCGGCGGGGGCGACGGCGTTGGGGGCCGGTGGCTGCCTTCATGCTCCGCCTGCTCCTGCTGGTGCTGCTCCTGCTGTCCCTGCTGTCGCTCCTCGCCCGCGCTGGCCGCCCTCGAGTACCTGGTGCCGAGGCTGCGGAGGATGCTGACGCCCGAGTGCTTGGCGTGCTGCGTCTCAGGCTCCGCAGCCGCTCGCCCGCCCGCCTCGGGGGCGTTCGCGGGCGGCTCCGAGTCGCAGCTGCTGGCGCGGCGCACCTGCTCGCCCGTGCTGGCGGCCCTGTAGCGCATCTTGAGCTGCCGCAGGCGCTGGACGCCCGAGTGCGTGGCGAGCTGGAGCTTGCTGTGCACGGCCTCGGCGGGGTGCGCGGAGGCCTCGGAGGCCTCGCTCTCCGTGTCCGAGTCGGTGTCGCCCTTGGCGGCCGCGAGCAGGCGGCGCTGGTCCATGGCGAGCGAGACGAAGGCGACGGCAAAGGCCCAGTCGGAGACGACGTCCGCGACCGCGAGCTGCTGCTGCCGGCCGAGCTCGATAGCGTCGACCACCGACTGGTACACGGCGCTGGCGACGCCCACGCTGGCGTGGATGAGCCCCGCGACGCGCGAGACGCCCAGCATGGCCGCGAGCGCGCGCAGGCCGCCGGCCGGATCCTCTGGATCCGCTGGATCCGCTGGATCCTCTCGCTGCTCTCCAGTCGGAGTGGCCGCCTCGCCGGTCGCTGATCGGCCGTCGGGCGATTGCCAAGTGCGGCAGCGCGCGCAGCCGGCGCGCGAGCCAGAGCGCGAGCGCGAGCCTGGCCGCCGGCCCAAGTTGACTGTCAGGCCCATGAGCCTCAGCCTCGGGATCCTGCCGCTGCTGCCGCTGCTGCTGCGTGGACCAGGAGTGGGTTCGCCGTGCCACTCCTGCCCACGGTACATCGCCATGAGACGCCCGCTGGACGCGCGCGCCCGTCTGCCGAGCCGAGACTGCCTGCTTCGGCCGCGGGCTCAGCTGCCGAGGGGGTGGCCATAGACCAGCGGCCACACGTCGCCCATCCCGAACAGTATGGGGGAAGCGGGCGGGTCCTCCCGCCCGCTGGGGGCGCCGCCGCCCACGGTACTGCGCTTCTCGCCGTCTGCCGACCCGGGGCGGACGTTCCGGAGCGGCTTCAGCTGCTTCAGCTGCTTGAGCGCGCCCGCCGCCGGCCGACTTCTACCGCCGCAGACTCAACACGGCCAAGCGCACGGATTGCATGCATGCCATGAACATGCACATGCAGGTACAATACTGTAGGAGCTGGGCTTCAAGCAGAACCGGCTGGCACGTTGAAGCGATGGCATCACCGCCTTCGTTCGAAAGACGCCGCCGCCAGAATCAGCGCCGCCTACCAAAATTTGAGCCTCCAGCGCAGCATCAGGCGTATCCAGCGCGAAAGATCGACGCCGACGTGTCGATGCCGTCGTTCGGTTGCGCCGAGCGCAGCCCCCGAAACAGACGGAGCCACTCTGCCGGCGCCTTCAACGTGTTCGTGGGCGGACTATTATGCAGAGCTGGCTGACTGCCGGTGCTCCCCATCGGAGCTGGTCCACGGCGCTGCTGCCGACTGTTATCTCGACGCTCCTGGGTCATCCATCCACCCGCCTACGTGGCAAGCAGCCACTGCGTTGGTGAGATGCTTCGGCGGGCCGCTCGCCTCGTTCCGCCCAGCCGAACCCATGGCTATGCTTCGGCCGTCACGGCATGCTAAACGGCTCTAGTCACCGGGCAGAGGGGCCACTTGCCGCGCTGTAGCTTCTGCCGAGAACGGGCCAGAGCGCAATCGTACTCGACGAGGCTCTGGATGAAAAGCAGCTCGTCGCACGACGTGGAGCGCACGAGCTCCACGAACAACCGCGTGTTCCAACCCAAAATCGTCACGACCCGCTGCAGCGCAAACTCTCGAGTGCGCTGCTCGAACCTGTTCGCGTCCGAAAGCGGTATGGAC